>CM065599.1:32003676-32241176 GCA_033119425.1 Bufotes viridis | reverse complement strand
GACTGGGAATGCACTGATACATTGTTGCACCTACCAAGTATGTGGGAAATGATGGTATTAAGTGTATCTCTAGTGTTAAGATTTAGACAGTAGAAATGTAGTACATGGTAGAGTCAGGTGGTTGACATTTATAGAAGAAGTAGTTATAGAAGAAGGTATTTTCTTACCACCTCATTTGTTTTTTTTTGTTTTTTTGTGGCCCCTATGCAGAAACATTCTTTTCAATGGGTCCGGTAAAAAAACGGAAGTTACTCAGTTTGTATTCCGATTCCACATGTCCGTTCTGCAAACAAATAGAACATGTCCTATTATTGTCCCCATTACGGACAAGGATAGGACTGTTCTATTAGGGGCCAGCTGTTCCGTTCAGCAAAATGCGGAATGCACACGGACGTCATCTGTATTTTTTACGGACCGCAAAATATATACGATCATGTGCATGAGCCCTTATGCATAGGGGGACAGAAGCCGTCTCTGTATTACAGCACAGTACTTGAACATAGTTTTTTTTTATTCAGCTCCTGTTTATTGTTACCACTAAGGACTTGGAATTTTAATCCTTCAAACTTTTTTTTTCCAATGAAACATTAATTGAGTATTGTTAGAAAGTGCAAACGTTCAAATACCTAAAGCAGCCATGTAGAATTTTTGGTTTTCTCCTGTACTTTTTTACTTGCTTGACATTTCTCCTTATTTGACATTAATGGATCAGTGTTCAGAACTTCTTCTGAAGGTTTCCATATAAGAAAGCAATTTATGACTATGTATGTGACAACATGGCAAAATGTGTATACATAGCTACAAAACACTATCATAGACACATACACAATCACATGCCACACATATGTACAAGCACAGTCATACACACACAAAGGTGCACACATAATGCACAAGTCATATACACATGCACATAGTCATATACAGAGATAGATAGATAATTATTATTATTTATTATTTATATACCGATATACACACACAGTCATATACACATGCAGACACATAGTCACATACAGCGATAGATAATTATTATTTATTATTTATATACCGATATACCGATATACATACACAGTCATATACACATGCACATAGTCATATACAGAGATAGATAGATAGTTATTATTATTTATATACCGATATACACACACAGTCATATACACATGCAGACACATATATAAACAAAGGTACATAGATAGATAATTATTATTATTTATATACCGATATACATACACAGTCATATACACATGCACATAGTCATATACAGAGATAGATAGATTATTATTATTTATTATTTATATACCGATATACCGATATACATACACAGTCATATACACATGCTCATAGTCATATACAGAGATAGATAGATAGTTATTATTATTTATATACCGATATACACACACAGTCATATACACATGCAGACACATATATAAACAAAGGTACATAGATAGATAGACACAGTCATAAACACAAATATACATGGGCAGCCATAAACATGTAATAAAGCCCTTTTAACAATAATATATATACTTCCTTACTGTGTGTGTATACCTCTATATAGAAAGATATTCATTCACATCTGCATTATGCATCATTTCCTTTAAAGTATGCTCTTCTGTTCCATTACTTAGGGAAAAGCTGGAGATCATTTATTCTTGAAAAAAATCATTATAAATTGGAATTTAGAAATCAGCTAATAGGGACCAATAGACAGAACTAAGGTTTATTATGTCCCAACATATCATGCCTGCACCATTTTTAGTTTGTGCCAAATTGATGATTTGCATAGTTAAAATTGTCGAAATCTGTGATGTTTTAGAAAGGGAAGAAAAGAAAAAGCGACATAATGTGCCGTAGAGCCTTATATTATCAGAATTTTATATCACCTTGAAGCTGGCCTAGTTTTTATATAAAACATGCCCCAAAAACTGTCCAAGGCGGCAGCTAAATAAATTGTAAAGTAGAAGCAGACAAAAATATGAGGCAGTAGTTGTCTAAAAATAACCCTTGTGTCTAGCATGTCGTAAATGAAAGAAAATTGTGTCACATACACTTCATATATTTGGCGCAGAAAGTGTGCACCGCAAATTCTGGTGCAATTCAAGAACAGTAGGATGCATGTATGACATCCTATAGGCAGCAATATATATTTTTTTCTTGTTTCATGTAATAAATATATTTTTATTAGAAGTATGTAATAAAATATCAGCGTGGAAAAATCTGTGTAATAACCAGTCAACAATAGTTTAAGAAAAACCTACCAATAGTAACTCTGGTCATCATCAATAATGACAAAGCAAAGGGAACAAACACAGAGATTTCATTTTTTAAAGTTTTTTATAAATAATATTGATTATTACATGTCATTGTAATGCCCATTGAATGTATGCCAATATCAAGCATGCCCACCAGTGTAACTTTATGAATAGTTGCTTTGTTTGTGGAGAGTACTGGATTTACATTTCAGGATCCTGCAGACATAAAATGCCTTGTGCTTTACATCCCTCCCATTAACGAAAACCTACTAAAATATGAAGAAAAACAAAAACTAAAACCATATACATTTGATCTGAAATTCAAACAAGAACCATCAAAGTCACAACTTATTTATAAAGGTAGTGAATGGAGACTAGTGCACCAACAAGCATAGTTTCTGAATATATGCCAGAGGAAGGAAAATGTAGGGATTCTTTACAGTTAGGCCCCTTTCACACGGGCGAAAATTCTGTGCGGGTGCAATGCGTGAGGTAAACACATTGCACCCGCACTGAACCCGGACCCACTTACTTCAATAGGGCTGTGCAGATGAGCGGTGATTTTCACACATCACTGTGCGTTGCGTGAAAATCGCAGCATGTTCTATATTCTGCGTTTTTCATGCAACGCAGGCCCCATAGAAATGAATGGGGCTGCGTGAAAATTGCATAGCATCCGCAAGCAAGTGCGGATGCAATGCGATTTTCACGCATGGTTGCTAAGGAGATGATGTTAGTAAATTGATTGAAGTCAATTTACTGTATTATCTTCCCTTATAACATGGTTAAAAAGGAAGATAATAGCATTCTTAATACAGAATGCTTACTAAAATGTGCCTTGAGGGGTTAAAAAAAAATAAAAATAACTCACCTCATCCACTTGATCGCGCAGCCAGCATCGTCTTCTTTCTTCTTCTTTGAGGACCTGCAAAAGGACCTTTGATGATGTAATCGTGCTTACCACGTGGTGAGCGCGGTGACGTCAGTGCAGGTCCTGCTGAATGAAGATGGAAGAAGCTCATTACCAGATTGTGTCGTGGCATGCCGGGTACAACACTGGCACAAATCACAAACCTCCTTAGCCACAGAAGAACCAGGCTGCTGCACCTTCCTGTCGGAAAATCACTTGACAGCCGAAATCATATCCAAAAAGAGTTTAGAAAATCAAAAGGGAGTAAAGGGTGCTTTACTCCCTTAAATAATAAAAAATATAGTTAAGAACATGCTACATGTTTTAGCGGCGGACCGTCCCCTTCCTTGGGCAGGCTGCTGAAACGTGTTGCATGCTCTTAACTATGTTTGTTTTTATTTATTTATCGTTATTAAATTATTTTAATACCCAGTGCAGCTCCCTATACTACTTTTTGTTTTCTGAACTGTCTCTGATTGGCTGTAACAGTCACATGTTCATGTTGAGAGGGATCAGGAAGTACAGAGACAGGCGGTGGACCCTGGGAGCTTCAGAACGGGGACCAATAAGGTGAACGTTACTGTACTTGATTTATTATTTTACATTATTCAGAGCCCTTTAAAGTCCCTCAGCTTTTTCTTTATTGACTGATGACGAGTGACTGCACATTTGTGGAATGTAACATATAACTAAAATATAGATCCAAGGACGGATCCTCAGTAGAAATCAGGCTTAGATGTTTCCTTTTCTTGGATGCAGTTTCATACCTGTCTTTTGTCTAATATTCTACTGTACAGATAACTGTTAAATTGCCACTTTAATCAATTTGCACTTGTCAGTACTTAAATTATTGACCGGTTACTAATGAAATTTCGTATGACAAGTGCTAAGAACCGCGTGCAACATAGATATTTTAAAGTGTATATCAGATAACCGTTCTCACTGCTGTACCTGATTTTTCTGCTCAGACACAAATGTTGTAAAATCGCACAGAATATTGGTATAGCGCCATTCTGGTCCGTAGGCTGTGTCTGGTATTGCAGCTCATCCCCATTTACTAATCTCAAATAACCCGGTAGGAACTAGCTCCTGTGACTAGCCATATCACTGGTCCAAATAAACAAATTTCCCATATTACTAGTATCACTCATTTTTATTATTTTACATTTACACTCATCCTCCACCAAGGTATCGGACGACCCCTTAAAGGGATTGTCCAGGATTAGAAAAACATGGCTGTTTTATTCCAAAAACAGCACCCACTTGTCCATGGGTTGTGTCTGGTATCAGCGCTTAGCTCCATTGAAGTGAAAGGGGATTGAGCTGTAATACCACACACAACCTGTGGACAGGTGTGATGCTGTTCTTGGAAGAAAGAAGACATCTTTTTCTAGTCCTAGAGAACCCCTTTAAATTTCAAGAAATCTTAGTGTGCCCTGTTCCCATTCACTGAGAATAGCAGGATAATATAGTTGATAAGTTTGAAATCTGGTAACCAGGAGGGTTAACAGGAGTCACATGGTCATTAACATATGCTCCATGGCAGCTTCATTGGAGGTAGTTTAAGGCTACGTTCACACGACGACAATTGTCGCGCGACAAATAGGGCACAACTTCACTGCAACATTTGTCGCGCGGGATGGATTTTTTCCAACTGTCGTGTCGCAGTCGCAGCATGTCGCATGTCGCAATGCGACACTATAGACTCCCATTATAAAAATTGTCGTGCGACAATAGTGCGACTTTTTGTCGCGCGACAAATGTCGTCGTGTGAACGTAGCCTTAAGTGTAATGGCAACGCCCCCGTTGGTCCTAGAGGCTCATTTGCATATATTAATACTTTATTTTTCTCAGCAATGCGGGCACATATGAACATGGGACCAGCACAGATGCCTTCAGCTGCCAAGGGCACATGTAACAGGTCAGCCAGGTCCATAGGTCGAAATTTTTAAAAAGTAAATAAATCGCAAAATCTTTCTAATAACTTTTATTACTATAAATGCAAATGCACTCTAAATACTACACATTCAATTCCAAATCAAAACTAGGACAACGTTTATCTAGTTTACATTAATCCTTTACAGACAGTAAAGAAAATGGTTGTTCAAAAAGTAGCAGAGTCAGCATTTTTTCTATAAAAGCTCAAAAATGTATAAACTGAAAATATGTTTGAGATTTCTCTTTACTTAGAATTACTGAGCTAATATTTAGTGGCAAAACCATTGTTTCTGAGAACTGTTTGATATCTGTGTTGCACCATGGTAAGAGAATCATCCCCAAATCCTGTTATTTTGCACCACCATGCTTTACTGTCTGCACAATGTACTGTGGCTTGAGTTCAGTGCTCGGGGGCGTCTAGCGTACTGTCTGTGCCCACTAGATTCAAAAACAACAGTTTTGCATTCATCAGTCCACAAAATGTTGCACTATTTCTTTTTGGGCCAGTCAATGTGGCAATTTTTAACCTATTCTGGACATGTATTTTTTTTTCCCAACAATGGGACTTTGTGGGAAGTTCTTGCTGGTAACTTGGCTTCACTTAATTGTCTTCTGATTGTAGCAGTTCTCACTGTTAAAACTTCAGATCTTCTTTTATCTTTCCCGAGGTGATCATTGGCTGAGCCTATCCCATTTTGGCTATTCTTTGATCCATTCGAACAGTGGTTCCCTGCTTCCTTTGTGTCATTCAGGTTTTGGTTGCCACTTCAAGACATTTGAGATCTTAGTTTTACAAGTTTTTTTTACAGCATTCATTATGTGGTAAAACTGACTTGTGCTCTTCATTCTCCAGATCAGTATGAATCAGATGATACCACATATGTATAGTTTTTCTTGCTTTTTTATATTAAAAAATAAAATAAAAACTTTGGAAAAAATGATTTGTTTTTCTTTGCATCGCCATATTCTGACCCCCATAACTTTTTTTTTCTTTCCATAACTATGTCTACAGAGATGTTTGGGGGGCTCATTTTTTGTTGGACAATCTGTAGTTTTTGATAATACCATTTTGGGGTTTGTATGACTTTTTGACCACTTTTAATTAAATTTTTTTGAGAGATAAAGTGATGAATAAATGACCAATCGGCCATTATAAATCTTTTTTACGTTACGCCGTTGACCATATGTGCTAACTTTTTATATTTTAATATTACGAGCGTTTTAGCAGGCGGCAATGCCCATGATGTTATATTTTTTTTAATTTTTAATTTTTTGGGGGGGAAAGGGGGTTGATTTGTATTTTTCTACGTTTTTTTTATTTGATTTTATATTTTTCAAAACTTTTCAGTTTAGTTTTTTACTTTTTGTTACGTCCCCAAGTGGACCACAACTTGCAATCATCAGATTGCAACTTGTACAGAATAAGGCCTCATGCACACGACCGTATGTGTTTTGCGGTCCGCAAACCGCGGATCCGCAAAACACGGAAGCTGCTTCGCGTTCCGTTCTGCAAATTGCGGGTCATTGTAGAAATGCCTATTCTTGTCCACAGAACGAACAAGAATAGGACATGCTATATTTTTTTTGCGGGCCACGGAACGGAGCAACAGATGCGGACAGCACACGAAGTGCTGTCCGGATCTTTTGAAGCCCCATTGAAGTGAATGGGTCTGTGCCCGAGCCAGAAAATATGCGGCTCGGACGCGAACCAAAACAACGGCCGTGTACATGAGGCCTTATGGAAAACGTTCCATTATTCTGTACTGAAATCACTATATTACAGCTCAGTGCTGCCACCTAATGGCCTGAACTGGTACATACTAATAATAAGCCTGAAAGCCTAGTACAGGCTCTGGCTTATTATTACTAGAGATTAGCGAATTTCATATTTTGAAGTTTGGGTTGTGGTATAATCTGAATTGCGTTATGGATTCCGTTACCACGGACCATAACGCAATTCCATGACAGAATGCATAGTGGTATGCCTTTAGAGATTACATCCCCAAATCATGTTTTTTTGCACCACCATGCTTTACTGTCTGCATAATGTACTGTGGCTTGAATTACGTGCCAGAACCGAAAACGAATTTCAAAATATGAAATTCGCTCATCCCTAATTATTACAACAGGGCGCTTTCCCTGATCTCCGCCAGGGGAAAGCAGGCCTGAACTGAAAATGCGCGCTTCTGGTTTTTAGCACTCTCAGATGCCGTGGTCACATTTGACCATGTCACTTGAGGGGTTAAATGTCCGAGGACGGCATTACCACCAGTCGAGGACTTGCTATGCCACCTATTCTGCTCCGGCGCCATCTTTAAAGACCTACAGTCCAGTATAGTATATCTTTCATGTACTTTATTATTTTGCTATAATAACCTGCCTACATTCAGTGCGCTGCCTGTGCCATTCATAGTGGGCCTTCCCTGATGATAGCAGGAAAAGCCTAAGGCATATTGGTACACCATAGACTTTTTCCAGGGTGCGGGTGCCCACAGAGAGGGTTCTGAGTGCTGCCTCTGGCACCTGTGCCATAGGTTCGCCACCACTGCTCTAGTCAGTGGAGAAGGAAATTGTGGTGGTGTTACATACTGTATGTGTCTCTGGGTTTATATGTGAGGGACTATTTTCTATGCAGGGGAGAAAGGGCTTAACAAGACCTAATTGCAAGGAATCCTGGGAGACGCAGGTGCTCGATGAGCTGCTGCCCCCTACAGAAAGACAAGCACATAGTCCTCCACAGAGTAAGAAACTGTTTTAACAATGTATGGGATGGCCTCTTTAATGCTGACAGCTTCTGTCTCCATTTTGACAGCTTCCTCCTGAATTCTCAGAATATTGCCAATGTATGTGTCAAAATACTTGGGTGCACCATAAAGGTATATTTGCACTGTAGTAAATGGTCACTAACTTTTCACACAATATTATATAACTCAATAGTACAAATGTAATAAACTTTATAATATACGTCATCAGAGAAAACTGTCTTTCGTATCAGCTACTTTCCCGCTCCCCCCTTTCTAAACTAACATATTCTCTCAGTTGTCTGCCAATTCCGTTTTGTGAGATGGTCTGTCAGCTTACTAAAGACTGTAGAGAGGAATGTGCTGCGGAGTGAGACACCAGCAAGGTCCATATTTATTTAAATTTACCATGTTACTATCTATATTTTAAAAATGTATATAATCCTGCAGTTTTTGCACTGGCCAATAGGTCTAATAATAGGTTATGATTTAGTGTTTTGTGAAGGCAAGTTTTCAGTAGGTATTATTATCACCACAGGCAGAACTACAATGACAGGTAACACCTCTATTTAGATACCGCAGGATCCACCATTCACAGTAGGTGAAGTCACAGCTTATCAGCTCCTTTCTGACCTCTGCACAGGTCACATAGCATGCCTAGAAAAGTCTTATGTAGAAGTCAATGGAGTCCTCTCCTGTCCATTGTGTCTTTGACACATGTAGCTGCCCTCAAAAGACAGGAAGTCTTAACTGCAGGATTTTTCTGGTAGAAAGCTGGCATTAATGCTGGAATCCTGTCAGAAACCCAATAGATCCCATTATTGTGCAATGGTGATCCGACGAGCCCCGGCTATGCCAAATACAGTCATTACAGTAGTCTGTTCCTCTGCCGGAACAGACCACCAGAATACCATAACACAGATGTGGACATAGCCTAACCTTGCTGAGCTTGTTGACTACAAGGCAGCCTCCTGCTCCTTTATTTCTCCTAACCCTGGTTTCTTAATATGCATTGAGGAATGGACTGCGTACATGCTCTAGGGCCCCGAGGCCAAAACATTATTCAGGCCCTTAACAAGATGTGGCAAAGGAAGGCTCTTTTGTGTGAAGTGCAAGGTTAGGTTTAGATATTTCTTGGTTATCTCAGGGCCAAATTCATTACAAGAATAGTGTGGAGTGAAGCGCGTTTCAGATCATAGATTTGAAGTCGCTTCATTCAAAACTTCGCTTGAATGCTGTACGAAGACCTATCTTCATACAGAGGTGAAATTTGTTAAGTCCTTTGGCATTCAATTCTACAACTTGAAAACAATTTTCCTTTTTTGTACTACAGATAACGCAAGTCCTGTTTCAAAATTCTTCCAAGGGCCTGCCATTGACTTGCAGGGTAGCCATCTATAGGTGGCTTTAGATAGCTGGTTTCCTACTTCTGAAATAGTAACATTTATAGTAATTAAAGTAATTCTAGAAAGTGTCCATGGCCTTTTTTTCCAATGTGCAAAGAAAACCAGGTTGAGAAGAATCCAGGTGATATATGCAGGGCCCTTCAAGTGGTTTTGTTGCTCCTCTTTCTAAAACAACTATACCTGAAGTTTATTTGAGCAGGAGCAGCTCTTCCCTTTTCATCTACAGTGTGACAACATGAAAATGTATCTTTGATCTTTCGGGTACAGATGGAGGACTGTGTCTCTAATGTAAAGTAGGCCATTTTAGAATGTTACTTTTGCCTGCAATTGGCTCCTGATAATCAGCAGAAAATAATAATGGCTTACTGTGACCTTCCAGTTTTCTTATCAGCTGCCAAATCACACTTAACTACTTCGGCACCAAAGGGGATCAGTATATTCCAAAATCTACAAGTGCCACTTAACTTTGGCCAAAGGAGGCCTTATGCAGGAAGCAGATGGATGGGCTAAAAAAATTGCAAATACTACAGGCTTATAAAGCTTGAGAAATAAAGATTAGGAGTAATAAATGACAACCCCAAAAAGGGCCCCCTGTTTACTGTTGGCTGGCCTTTATCAAGCTCCTGATTCCTTTCCTCACTAATATTCCAGATCTCCAGGAAACAAGGACTTTTGTGCACATGGATCCTTTTTTGGATTCCTGTGAATATTTTGATTGTAGACTCAGGTTATTGCTTTTTTCTGTGAAATACAATTGAAATAAACAAACTTGGGTCCTTTCACACTTGCGTTCTGAGGATCCGGCAGGCACTTCCGTCCCGCCGGATCCGGCAGAACGCAAGTCGCCTGAAGCATTAGAAGACTGATTAGGATCCTGATCAGTCTTCAAAATGCTTTCAGGTTACGATGGCAGCCAGGACGCTATTAAAGTCCTGGTTGCCATAGTAGTAGTGGGGAGTGGGGGAGCGGTATACTTACAGTCCGTGCGGCTCCCGGGGCGCTCCAGAATGACGTCAGAGCGCCCCATGCCCATGGATCACGTGATCCATGCGTGTAGGGCGCCCTGACGTCACTCTGGAGCGCCCCGCTCCCCACTTCATTTTACCATGGCAACCAGGACTTTAGCGTCCTGGCTGCCATGGTAACCATTGAGAAAAAGCTAAACGTCGGATCCGGTGATGCGCCGAAACGACGTTTAGCTTTAGGCCGGATCAGGATTAATGCCTTTCAATGGGCATTAATTCCGGATCCGGCCTTACGGCAAGTGTTCCGGATTTTTGGACGGAACAAAAAGCGCAGCATGCTGCGTCCAAAAAACGTTCCGGTCCTGAACTGAAGACAGTCTGATGCATCCTGAACGGATTTCTCTCTATTCAGAATGCATGGAGATGATCCTGATCAGGATTTTTCCGGCATAGAGCGCCGAGGACGGAACTCTATGCCTGAAAACAAAAACGCCAGTGTGAAAGGACCCTCAAAATGAAAGGTGTTCTTTAGGACTTAAACTACGCTTATCTATTTCTAGTTCGGCATGTCAGCTCTAGGCATGGCCGTCTGTACAGAGGTGGCACTGTGCTTCTGTAAGTAATAAATGAAGCGCTGAAGTGATGATTGGAGGTTAGACTTCCTTTGTCAAACATTGATCTATAAAATCTTTTTTTATAATTGGCTTTTATTAAAAATGTTGCAGTACATAGCAGCTGCAGAAAGCTGTTCTGTGATAAATCTGCTAGACTTGGTGTCTCATGGCTCATTCTTTAGCTCCTCTCTGACCTCTTCTAAACTTTAATTTGGGTAGACATCGGCTCAGAAACTCATACAGGAGAGTATAGAGAGAAACTGGAGATTGAGTGGACAGCCGGCCAGTTAGCACAGAATAGTTTTCTGCAGCTTTTATGGACTGTAAAACAAGCTGCAAATCCAAAACGGTACTTTTTTTTTTTTATCAAAAAGGTATTACAAATATTTTTCTAATAAATAACAACAAATGTAGATCAGTCATAATAATAAATAATAAAAAAATGTCTCCAACGATGGCCTTAGCCTTTACATTTTCACAGCTTACAAAAGTATTTAAAGAGGTTCTCCAGGTTTTTAACATTGATGACCTATCCTCAGGATAGGTCATTAATATCAGATGAGCGGGGGTCCGAGACCTGGCCTCCCCGCCGATCAGCTGTATGAAGAGAAGGCACACGCCGTGCCATAGACATAGCAGTAAGCAGGAAGAGAGATGGGAGGTGGCACATGCACACTGCGCGTGCCTTCACTTCATACAGCTGATCGTGGGGGTGCCAGGTGTTGGACCCCCGCTGATCTGATGTTGATGACCTATCCTGAGGATAGGTTATCAATATTAAAAGCCCAGGGAACCCCTTAAGTATTTTTTTCTGACATATTTAAGCCTTTAACTTGTAACAAAACTATTGTTTAGGGAAATCTATTGACATCTTGTCACTCTTCTGCTGAAGTGAATACTGGCATATTTCCGGTTCCTTTTGTTTGGAGACATTTTTAGAAGAAGTCTGTCAAATAGACACCACTTTATGATTTTATGCAAAGGTGATAGACCGGAGCCGTGTGTTCAGTGTGACTCAGGAGTAGTTATTAATATTAATTATTAACAGTTCTATTCTACTAGTCCAGTAAAGACATTGAGGAATCAATATATATAATTGCCTATAAAATGCAAGCAGACGAACAGGGGTCAACATTTGGAGAGATTCCATCCATTAAAAATAGGTTAAGTTAATAACTACTTAATAAATAGAATCTTCCACAAAATGTTCATTTTTGTTTAGGTTTTCTGGGACTAAAATATCTCTGCCAGGATCCCAAGTTTCAAAGTATATTTTTCTAAAGCATCACATAGCAAGTTCGTCTGGAAAAGGGTTTTGAAGGTGTTTCAAAGGTTGGAGTCATTGCTCACTGTTATTTATGGAAAGAAAAACATGTTTGTCTTGACCACTAAGATGTATAGAACCAGTAAATAATATATTTCCTTAAGATAACCCAGGCAAAGTCACCAAACGGGCAGAGATGAAATGAGGACCTTATACAGGTAAAAGCAAAATATTTTATTATAAATATAATGAAGATAGCATAATAATCATACTGGCCCTCATTTCAACATACATTTTACCAAAATGTTGTACAATTTAGAGCATTTAGCTCATCTAGCTTTAGAAAAAAAATCTGTACAGTACCTCCCCAAAAAGAGGCGTCTTTTCGGAGAGAGGGTGTGGCTTCACAAAAAATGGGCATGGCCTAAGAGGCAACATCTTGTGCCAAAATTACACCACAATTCTGAAAAAAAATGCTGTCTCAAACTAAGTCGACCAATAGTTGCTACAGAGTTAGACAGAAGTATCTATCCTTGCACCTGAGTTATCCAGCCGGGGCCCCTGTGATAAATCTGTTGCAGGTCTAGACTGTCTAAGCCAGCTGTTGCAAAACTACAACTCCCAGCATGCAAAGACTGCTTATAGCTATCAGCCTACAGCAGGGCATAGTGGGAATTGTAGTTTTACAACAGCTGGAGGGCTGCAGTTTGCCCATCCCTGGTCTAAGTTTACATCATCTACAGCATTGTTCCTCATCTCCAGTCCTCAGGGCCCACCTGTCGGTCATGATTTGAGAATATTCCACAGAATGAATACCTGTGATAAGTCCTGATGCATTGACACTAATTTTATCACTAATGCTAAGGAAATCCTGAAAACATGACCGGCAGGCGGGCCCGGAGGACTGGAGTTGAGGAACACTGCTCCACAGGGTTAGTAAATCTGTCTTGCCGTAACTTTCTGTTTTTTAAAATACCTTTTTAGAAGTGTTTCCTGAAATTAAGCTGATACCTATTCTGGGATCCCCAACAATCAGCTGCAACCTCTGGGGGAATCCTAAATGCAGGTGTTCAAAAAACCTGCAGCGCCACCACAACAGAAAAGAGACATTGCATGGTTTCCATTAACGTTAATGCGGCGTCCCTGTAATGCGTGGCTGTGCTGGGTCCTCCAAAGAGAGAGACACACTTAGCATCTGGTTTCTTCTCTAGCTACTTGAAATAGGGATTCCTATATTACATGACAGTGCATTTATAGGGTGATTTAAAGTAGGTTTTCTAAACTAGACAACCCCTTTATTATATTGCATGTGACATATACCACATACATTTACTTCTGATTAATTAGTGATTTTTTTTTTATCAAGGGGTCATTTTTAATTAAAAAGAGTTGAGCTCAATTTCTCCCACTTTCTGATGTATCCTCATATGCTTCATAAATATGGTGCTCACACTGAACACAGTATTTACACCAGACAATGGGCAAAAGTACATAGATAAATCTCCCCCAACTCTAAATATCCTGCTTCCCTTTACAATATATTATGGCTGCCTGCAGTAACCGGTATAGGGATCTCAGCGCATGGGAATTCATACAGTTACCCCTGAATTCAATAGTAGCTGTACGATCTCTAGGCACTGAGCTCCTAGTGGCAGCTGCAACAAAATGTGGTGGATTTGTGTTGGGAGCAAAGAAGGAGCTCAGCACGGGGCCCCCTCTCACCTCGGGACCCACAGCAGTTGCATGGTCTGCCTCCATGGTAAGTACGCCCCTGGAAAAGATGCTGTATAGTCCAATGAAAACTTCCACATGTAGATCTGTGATTTATAGGTGATTTTCCAGTGTTATTGGCTTGAAGTTCCTTTATCTCAAAAACAGCACCTAAAAACTCAGAATGTACAGTTTTATGTGCTTGGTGATATACTGTTTAATGCCAAATGCAGATACTGATCACATAACCCTTATTCATTATGTTTAAGGGGTTGTCCGAGGAAAAATAATTCTACTTTTTCCTAACAAGCACCAGGATATGAATACTTTTGCAAATGTATGTAATTAAAAATGTGAGTTATTCAATAAAATGTATGTCTGCAACTGCTGTTTGTTCTTTTCCTAATTTGTCTGTCCACCTCAGTAACATTGTTGAGGTGGTCGCACATGCTCAGTTCCATTCTTCAACTACCACCAGCCATGTCTACTGCGCTGTGCTGTGATAGGGAAAGAGCGGTAGCAGAAAAGACATGCCCCCTGAAAAAGGACATACCCCCTGAGCTGCCAGTTTGAAATAAAGCTAGAAGAACAATCTTAGCAATTAATTGGGAGACTTCTGCATCCATATGAGGTACAGGGCTGGTCCTAGCTTTTTTTTCAGAAAGAGATTGTCATGTACCATATGATGTCTGATTTTAACATTATTCATGAGATATGCCGTTTATAATACTGATGTCTACTTATGTGGAAGAAGGGCTTTTGGGACTAATTAGGCACCGGGGCACCTGTATAACAGCTACCTCTACACCCCCCATACCAATGCTCTGCTGTTACTATTTTTGGGAAAGAAAACATAAAATTTCATAACCACTTTCATTACATGTAAAAAATAAAATGGAATTTATTATAATATAATATATTGACATGCCTTCTGTTTAAATTGGATAAAGACATGAGGTTTTTTTTTCAAAATTAGGAAAAGAAAAATATGAGAGAATCAATCAGGTTGTTGCTTTCATTTCCCACAGAGTCTGTGAGTAGCTGGAGCTGGCTGCTCACTTCCATTGTTCTAGGGCTTTAGATTTCTAATAATTTAACTTATCTTTTATATAAAATGTTGTTTATACTTTCATTAAACTTTAAGGTTTTCTACTATTCCATGGAAGGTGTTTAAAGACAGATCAGCAGAGGCTTTAGAGCGCAGCAATAAAAAAACAACGAACAGCAAAAGGAAAAATGTGACATTGACACCAAATAAGCCTAAATGTAGATGGAAATCGAACATTGTCTCATTTTATGCATCACAAGTTAACAAATATAATGAATAAAAGAAGAAAGATGAAGTTACCTTAACAGGTTACTGAGGTCACACAGGAGGACGAGCAGGGATGCAGACGTATAGGTTTTTGTTTTTTCAGTAAGTAACTATGGACACACATAAATCAGCATAGGAGATGTGTACACGAAAAAGTAGGGCACTTATAGTCAACGTCACTCCACACCATGCAAGCGCCGCCGCCCTCCATTCATTCCAGTGGGAGCCCCGAAAATAGCCGAGTGCTATTTCCATCAGCACCATAGGAGCTAATGAAGACGTGGCCGCTCTTGTGCGGTGCGCCTCCTGTTAATGTCAATGGGACTTCCAAAAATAGCTGAGCGTGCCGCCCGGTTATTTTTGGCCCTCTAATAGAAATGAATGGACAGTGGGCACATGCGTGCTGCACCCACTGGGACTTTGTCGGCTCCGTTCTAAGTATAGGTCCCAGCGGTGGGACCCGCACCTATCAGATATTGGGGGCATATCCTAGAGATTTGCCCCCAATGTCTGAGATGGGACAACGGCTTTAAGAAAGAAATATGAAATTCAGTGCAAATGAAAGGAAATAAAATATGTATTGATCACTTCGTACTACAAAAATGTGTGTAAAACAGAGAAATTACATTGTGATGTCAAAGGCTATGTAAATGGCACGTGCTTTTAAGTCTGTTTTATCAATGTTACAAAGTAAAGTCATTCAGCTCACCGCCATTTTCTATTTCAAAATTAACAAATTATTCATAATATTCCAACAGTCAATCACCATACTTATATATTACAACACATCCCTCCCCCCACCTTACCTCCTGGGTAAAAGTTTAAAAAAACATTTTTCATTGACAAATGGGCTAATGAGGACCCCTAGACACATAAACAGATGGGGTTCTCATGTTTGTGGAAGCTAGTTTTAGTTTTACATATATTTTTGTCTATAAATATGCCAAAAAGATCCTCAGATACACTTCTTAGGGTGCAAGATCAAGACAAATTTCTGAGATGAATATTCATACAAATTTTGGTCCAATGAAAAGGTGGTGTTGATCACTCAACGAGCATTTTGTTGTTTGATTGCATCTTTCATACGGAACTTAAAATAGTTTGTGGGCAACATATCGCAGTAGCAATCCTTCATCCCTACAGAGGGGGTCGTTGATGCATGTAAATGGAACTATACTGCAGCTCAACAAGGCCACATCAGTCATTGTTTCTTGCTAATCTACTGTTTGTGGGTTAGCCTTAAATTGTATGTAAGCTGAAAAAAGGCACACGTGGGGGTCACATTAGATTCCACATCTGTGCCACAACACTTTATGCAAAAAGTGTCCAGAAAGTTTATTAATTACAGCAATGTGACAGTTCTATAACAGAAAGGACAAAAGGTAAGTTATCCAGGAAATCACGCACATCCGAGAAGAGCATCTAAAGGACTGAAAGATCGTCCAGCCTCAAGCTTAGGCCTCTTACACACAAATATTATTACGTGTACGTTCCGTTTTTTGCGTTTTATATATGGACCGTATACGGAACCATTGACTTTAATGGATCCGCAAAAAAAAGGAAGATACTCCGTATGCCTTCCGTTTCCATATTTCCATTACGTTGAAAGATAGAACATGTCCTAATATTGTCCACATAACAGAAAAGGATAGCACTGTTCTATCAGGGGCCAGCTGTTCCGTTCCATTCCATTTTTTTACTGAAAAAGTCATACAGTCGTGTGCATGAGGCCTTAGTCAAGATGGAAAGCATTACTGATCATCTTATATTTGCCTCACAGTATACCTCAAGGTATTTAAGATTGTCCTTTGGGTGGTTGCATTTCGACAAGTCTGTTATATAGTAGCTTTCTGACATGAAGCAAATCCACTTTAGGAAAAAGGGCGTGGACAAAAGGGACAGGCGAGAGCCTCTACTGTTGGAAACATTTATCTATAAAATTGACACAAATTACATCAGAAATCTACGCCAGCTCCTTGCTGCTGTAGATTTCATTTTCTGGTACACAGACCTCCAGAGGATACATCAGAATTAGTGCTCATACACACGACCCTATTTTATTTCCGCTTCCGTTCTGTTTTTTGTGCGGTCCGTATGCGGAACCATTGACTTAAATAAGGCTGTAGAAAATACAGAAGTTACTCCGTGTGCATTCCGTTTCCGTTTGTCCGCATGGCCGTTCTGCAAAAAAGTAGTGCATGTCCTATTATTGTCCGCAAATCGCAGTCCAAGGCCCCATTCAAGTCAATGGGTCTGCAAAAAATACAGAACGCACACGGAACACATCCATATGTCATCCATATTTCATCCGTATTTTGCGGATCCATACTGTAGAAATGCTATGCCCATATTGCTCATGTGTTTGGTGATTATTAAGTTACTGTTTCCGTTTCCGCAAAAAACAGATCAAATACGGAAACCATACGGATATGTTTTGTGCAATAACGAAACAGAAGAGGCCTTAAATCAGAGAAAAAAAAAAACTCAGATGCGGAACAACGGATCCTTGAAAAACAGACCGCAAGACAACAACGATCGTGTGCATGAGCCCTTATTCGGAGGCATGTTATTTTGGTGCATCGTACACCAGTGAGCTTTACTATTAATTATTATCCAATAACTAATGTAAAAAATGATAATCAGATATCATATAATCCATTACAACCACTTTCTAACAAAGCTAGAACCAGCCATGTACCTCACATGGGTCCAGAGATCTCCACATTCATTGCTCTACTAGATTTATATCAAGCTGACAGCTCAGGGGAGTGTCTCTTCTGCTGCAGCTCAGGGGGTGTGTCCATGCTCTACCTATCACAGCTCAGGAGGCGTGTCCATGCTCTACCTATCACAGCTCAGGAGGCAGTTGAAGGATGAAACTGAGCATGTGCGGCCTTCTCAGTGAGCTGGACTAAGAAATAAAAAATAAAAAAACAGCAGGTGGCACTATACAGATACATTTTATTGAATAACTCGGTGGCTATGCTAAATTTTTAATTACATGCAATTACATAAGTATTCAGAGCCAGGTGCTGGTTTGAACACTGTAGAATTTTTGTTCAGGGGACAATCCCTTAAAGGACTCTTGCACACGACCATATGGCTTTTTCTGTGTTTTGCAGTTCGTTTTGCAAGGATCCTTTTTTTTGTTTCCGTTGTGTTTCCGCTTCATCTCCGTTCCGTAGTTCCGCAAAAAATCTCTGTATGGTTTCCGTATGTGATCCGTTTTTGCGGATCGCAAACAGAAACATAAATTTTTTAATCATTAATGTAATGTACAGTAATGTGTTTAACAGTAAACACATGAGCAAAGTGGGCCTGGATCCGCAAAAAACAGAAGACATACGGATGTGTTCCGTATGCATCCTGTATTTTTTGCGGACCCATTGACTTAAATGTAACCACGGATCGTTATTTGCGGGCAATAATAGGACAAGTTATATATTTCAGTGGAACGGATATATGGAAATACGGAAACGGAATGCATACGGAGTACATTCCGTTTTTTTTGTGGAACCACCGAAATGAATGGTTCCGCATATGGACCGCAAACGGAAACAGCAAAAACGGAATGCAAACGGAAAAAAAATCCTTTGTGTGCAAGAGGCCTAAGGTTGTCATATAGAAACACCAGTCTTAATACATTCCAAGGCCTTTTGCACACGACCGTATGGCTTTTTCAGTGTTTTGCGGTCCGTTTTAAATGGATCAGTTTTTCCGTTTTTTTGTTTCAGTAGTGTTTCCGTTTCCATTCCATTTTTCTGTTCCGTTTTCTGTTTGGTTTCCATTTGTGATCTGTTTTTTTTGCGGATCGCAAACAGAAATGGAAGCATACAATAATGTTTAAACAGTAAGTACATGGGCTGGGCATAACATTTTCAATAGATACGGAAGACATACGGGTGCATTTTTTTGGCGGAACCATTGACTTGAATGGAGCCACGCAACGTGATTTGCGGGCAATAACAGGACATGTTCTATCTAAGAACTGAACGGAAATACGGAAACGGAATGCATAGGGAGCACCTTCCGTTGTTTCTGCGGACCCCTTGAAGTGAATGGTTCCGCATACGGACCGCAAACGGAATCTGCAAAAACGAAACGGAGACTAAAAAAAAATAACGTTTGTGTGTAAGAGGCCTAATTCCAATGTTTTTTTCATTCTCAGTGACCACATTGTCCACTTGGAGCTGCAGCCGGAAACTACAGTCATTCATTTTTTTATGTAACTTCTTGAATTCATTTAAGTGACGCACAAAAAATCTTTTCACTCTTCTACTTATCATCATCTCCATTTTGCTACTTGAGAAGGTAATAATGTCTTGCCATGAGCGGACTAGGTCTGAGTGGCTCATGAACTATATTTGGGTATTCCTGTTTTAATCAGCTGAGGTATGGCTTGCGGTTAGAAAAAATATAAATAAAACCATAATAAGGCACCATGCACCATAATAAGGTACTACACAGATCCATAGTGCGGCAGCTACAAACTGCTATGTAGAAATGGGAGGTGTATGTGGCATAATCCACACAGAGGTATTTGTCCCAGAAGGATTTTTCGGGGAGAATGCAGTGTCTCACTGAGGCACCGTACTTTGCAAATGGAGTGTTATGTCTCAGAGGGCCAGCATAAGCATAGAACATGGATATTTATGAGATATATATAATCTATATAAAAAAAAGTAAAAAGGGGTTCTGGCAAGAAAAATATTCTACATATTTCAAACCAGCATTACAATACAATTATGCAATTACATTTATCTGTATAGCGCCACCTGCTGTTTGTTCTTTTTCTTATTTCTTGTCCACCTCACTGAGGTGGTCGCACGCGCTCAGTTTAAATCTTCAACTGTCACCAGCCATATGTTCTGTTAAAAGCTGTGGCGGTTACAGGGACAGAGCCAATTGGAGAAAGGATGTGCCCTCTGAGAAAGGACACGCCCTCTAAAGATAATCCAGTAGAGCATTTGGAGCTATGAATGTGGAGATCTCTGGATCCATGTGAGGTACAGGGCTGGTTCTAGCTTTATTAGAAAGAGATTGTCATTTACTATAAAACACAGCATAAGTAACTACCTTTCTTTATTAATCTCCAGTTACAGCTTGTATTGCAATCCAGAAGAGCTGTATTCACAATTCTGCTGGATGCTATTGGAAGCAGTTAACATGTTCGCCATCACCCCCCCCCCCCCAACATCTTAAAGGAGCGCCCATTGCTTAACGTAAATATGACAGATGGAAATGAGTGCAGACACTGAGACTGTAGAGGAGGCTCAGTGACATGTATTTAGTATTCCTTATATGTCAGGTTTGGCATTTCTTCAGTTGTCAAGATTTAAAGTAAAGTATGCGTGCACAGACGCTGGTTAATGTTTGTGCGCTTTTTTTTCTGAAAATACAAATTATTATGTTCCAAGTAATTACCCACCAAATTAGTTGACTAGCATCATTATTATTGTGATTAGATTAATAATTGCAATTGTCGTCAGGCACAATAAGTACAGTGTTGGATATCTGGGAATATTTCCAGTGTAGGAGAATAGAGGGAAGACGCAGGCTTTCTCATTGACATGATGGCTTTTGTTTATGGCACTGTATTTATAAAGCACACAATTCCAGATGGGAGTCGTGTTTCAGAATACACAGACAATATCCCTGTATTCAAATGGTATGTACAGACAGACTGTGCAATAAAACAGCTGTCTAATCCAGGCTGGGACTCTACATTATTTGAAGGTGTTTTTCACAGATATGATCAGGTAGTTGCTTATTTCATGTACACCTTTCCCATGCTTTTTTTTAAATTTATTTTGGACTATCCTGACCCATTTTCACCATTTAAAACAATCCCACTGGCTTCTTTCCATCCTGTAAGTAACACTTCCTGTGTCTGTATCCAGCCAAACCCATGATGCACTTCTCCTTTCACTGCCATAGATCTGATGCCGCCCCTAACAATGTCTAGCTCGTTTATAGCTCCTCTCACCCAGCTATTTACATAGACACTCCCCTATCACTGCCCCTAACAACACCCAGCTAGTTTATAGCTCCTCCCACCCAGCTAGTTACATAAACAGTCCCCTATCACTGCCCCTAACAACACCCAGACAGTTTATAGCTCCTCCCACCCAGCTAGTTACATAGACAGTCCCCTATCACTGCCCCTAACAACATCCAGACTAGTTTATAGCTCCTCCCACCCAGCTAGTTACATAGACACTCCCTTATCACCGCCCCTAACAACATCCAGCTAGTTTATAGCTCCTCCCACCCAGCTAGTTACATAGACACTCCCCTATCACTGCCCCTAACAACATCCAGCTAGTTTATAGCTCCTCCCACCAGCTAGTTACATAGACACTCCCCTATCACTGCCCCTAACAACACCCAGCTAGTTTATAGCTCCTCCCACCAGCTAGTTACATAGACACTCCCCTATCACTGCCCCTAACAACATCCAGCTAGTTTATAGCTCCTCCCACCAGCTAGTTACATAGACACTCCCCTATCACTGCCCCTAACAACACCCAGCTAGTTCATAGCTCCTCCCACCCAGCTAGTTACATAGACACCCCCTATCACTGCCCCTACCAACACCCAGCTAGTTTATAGCTCCTCCCACCCAGCTAGTTACATAAACACGCCCTATCACTGCCCCTAACAACACCCAGCTAGTTTATAGCTCCTACCACCAGCTGGTTACATAGACACCCCCCTATCACTGACATGCCCATGGACATAACATCACAGGAAATAGCAAAGAACTGCATGGACATGGACATGGTCATGTGACCACAGACCAGAAGGGAAAATAGAAATAAAGGTAAAAGAAATACATACAGAATTACAGCTACCTTCATAAATTATTTTTTTAAAGAATGTTGATGCAAACTGGACAGCCCCTTGAAAGGGTACCTACAGTATCATTTATCTTACTCATGAGTCTTTAGTTAGATCTTAATCATATTTTTAATTTTGTCATATATTATTACTTTATTTTTCCGGCTTGATGATTCCAAACATCCCTTCACATGTCCCACTGCTACCCCATGTCCTACTTACCAACATATTCTTTTGTGTCCATTTTTTAGGATTATGGCTCACTGTGTGCAGTCCGCTTTCGTAGTTCTGTTCTGTGGCCCTGCAAGAAACATAGAGCAAGTCGGAACGGACACAACCGGTATCCGTGTTTTGCGGATCTGCAATTTGTGGACCGCAAAACACTACCGCCTTCTTAATGAGCCCTAACTCTGCAAACCATATTACTCTTACTGTGCACGATCGTATCCACTTGCTTGCTGCGGTGACTCATCAGTAGAGGCCTTAGAAGGCCTGGGCTCGCCTGTACTGTGATTTCAGGACCAGAAGGGCACTCCCGGAACAGAAGTGATGGATTTAGGTAGTAAGGACAATGGGATCACAGCACAAAATATTGAATACAGCAGTGTCATCCCATCATCAACAACATGCACAGTCTAGTTTATAGCTCCTCCCACCAGCATAGTTACATAGACACTCCCTATCACTGCCCCTAACAACGCCCAGCTAGTTTATAGCTCCTCCCACCAGCTAGTTACATAGACACTCCCTATCACTGCCCCTAACAACATCCAGCTAGTTTATAGCTCCTCCCACCAGCTAGTTACATAGACACTCCCCTATCACTGCCCCTAACAACACCCAGCTAGTTCATAGCTCCTCCCACCCAGCTAGTTACATAGACACCCCTATCACTGCCCCTACCAACACCCAGCTAGTTTATAGCTCCTCCCACCAGCTAGTTACATAAACACGCCCTATCACTGCCCCTAACAACACCCAGCTAGTTTATGGCTCCTACCACCAGCTGGTTACATAGACACCCCTATCACTGACATGCCCATGGACATAACATCACAGGAAATAGCAAAGAACTGCATGGACATGGACATGGTCATGTGACCACAGACCAGAAGGGAAAATAGAAATAAAGGTAAAGAAATACATACAGAATTACAGCTACCTTCATAAATTATTTTTTTAAAGAATGTTGATGCAAACTGGACAGCCCCTTGAAAGGGTACCTACAGTATCATTTATCTTACTCATGAGTCTTTAGTTAGATCTTAATCATATTTTTAATTTTGTCATATATTATTACTTTATTTTTCCGGCTTGATGATTCCAAACATCCCTTCACATGTCCCACTGCTACCCCATGTCCTACTTACCAACATATTCTTTTGTGTCCATTTTTTAGGATTATGGCTCACTGTGTGCAGTCCGCTTTCGTAGTTCTGTTCTGTGGCCCTGCAAGAAACATAGAGCAAGTCGGAACGGACACAACCGGTATCCGTGTTTTGCGGATCTGCAATTTGTGGACCGCAAAACACTACCGCCTTCTTAATGAGCCCTAACTCCATAAACCATATTACTCTTACTGTGTACGGATCGTATCCACTTGCTTGCTGCGGTGACCTCATCAGTAGAGGCCTTTGTGAAGGCCTGGGCTCGCCTGTACTGTGATTTCCAGGACCAGAAGGGCACTCCCAGGAACAGGAAGTGATGGATTTTGGGTAGTAAGGACAATGGGATCACAGCACAAAATATTGGAATACACAGCAGTGTCATCCCATCATCAGAAAATGACATTTTTATGTTTAACATATTTTCGAAATAATTTTTTTTATTGTTATTTTTAATTTTCAATTTCAATATCTATATTTAAACAAAAAAAAACTAAATCCTGTAGTTTTTGCACTGGCCACTAAGCCTAAAAATAGGCAAAACTCAGTGCAGTTACCTGCTAATCTGTCATTGTAATCCTGCCTTTAATGATATCACCTTTGCGTATAGATAAGACAGGATCCGCCATTCACAGAAGGTGATTGGGAAAACTTATCTATTATTTCTTAATGCTTTCTAAATGCTGTTAAGAACGGCTCAAGCAAAATGTCCGTCTCCATGATCATTTTCAGCAAATAGAATAAAAAAATTCAGAAAATTCTGAAAATAATAAAAGATTGGAAAAAAGGATGTGTCAATATCTGATTTTAAATAGCAGATACAATTTTTGTTGACACTTTAACACTTGTAGACTTTAAGAATACAGGTCACAATGTGCTGGAAATTTCCTTGTACAAAATTACATGCAAATTAGGCTTCATACACTTGAGCTTAAGTATTTTGTGTTCCGCAAATCGTGGACTACAGATGCGTTCAGTGCGCCGTCCGCATTTCTTGTGTGGTCCTATTGACTTCTATGGGTCCATGGTCCACATTTTGCAGACATATTCTATCGGACTAAACATTTGTTTTCTGCATCCATATGTCTGTTCCTCAAAAACACCCATTAAAGTCAATAGGTCTCCAAAAAATACAGATGCAACACAGGCAGTATTAGCATTTTGCGGATCCACAATTTGCGGACCACAAAATACATATGGTCGTGTGCAGGAGGCTTTAAGGCTGGGGACACACCTAGGCGTTTCTGAATCGCGCGTATGACGCGCGTTTTACGCGCGTTTTTGGATGCGCGTTTTTGTAACTAAGAAACGCGCGTCATACGCGCGATTCAATGATTCTCCCCTATGGCAACATTGTCCATAGGCGCGTTAAAACGCCCAAAGGAGGCTCATGTACTTGTTTGGGCGTTGGGCGTTTACAGCGTTCAAGCGCGCTGTAAAACGCCCAAATGTGAACCATGCCCATAGGGATGCATGGCTTTTCACATGTTGAGCGTTTTCGCTCAGGTGTGTTCCCAGGGTAAGAGCAACTCAGATCACAGCTGGAACATTTCACGAGTAGTTGTTTCACTTTGCCTATCAGAGCCTATAACGCCCCCTGCTGGATGCAAAAGTTAACGTCTTCTGGAGCTGCAGGTTACCTGACTGGACGTACCACATGTAAAACTTTTTATATAGGTAGTCGAGCCTTGAGATTTGGTCTTACCCTAAGTTCTCACTTAAACGTTTTACAGCGTGTTTGAACGCGCTGTAAAACGCCCGACGCATAAACAAGTACTTGAGCTTTTTTTGGGGTGTTTGTCGCGCGTTTTGTGATTGACACCACAGTAGTCAATCACAAGAACGAGCGTACGAACGCACGTTTCCTATTTGCAAAAACGCGCTGAAATACGCGAGACAAAAACGCGCGTAAAACGCGCGTTTCAAGAACGCTCAGGTCTGAACCCAGGGTTAAAATGGTCGTTCCAAGAAAATGTTTATGTCACATGACTGGGCTTACAATGATGTCCTGAATACCTGTGCATGCAGCAGAGTTTTTCACTGATGACTTGCATGGGCTCTGCCCATTCTTGCAGATGAACACAAGTCCCAGTACTGAGAGGCCATGAAAGTAATTTTCTGGACAACACTTTAAAGAAACTTAAACTCATAGCAAAGGGTCTGAATACTTATGCCCATGCAAAATTTAAGTTTTTTTCCTTTTTAATAAATTTAATAAAAAATTTCTAAAATTCTGTTTTTCACTTTGTCATTATGGTGTACTGAATGCAGAATGATGGGAAGAACAAGATTATTATTATTATTATTATTTTTAGCACAAGGCAGCAACATAAAATGTGAAAAATGTGAAAGGGTCTGAAGACTTTCCCTATGTATGGCATGTAAATATAACTTTTTCCATGTCAAGGGTGTCCGTAGCATTTAAATCTTCATTCTTCCCATTTTACTATTTTTAGATATATTACTTACGTTCTTGGCCGCACTTCTTCATCCATTGGATAAACCCCCTGGACACGTCTTATTGTGTGTGTATTACTTACGTACACCTCCTGTTGTTTGTATTTTTTTATCCTGTTTCATACCTACCTGTCCCTTCATTGGAGAACTTGGATTATCTCAACTTGTCATGTTTAAAATGTACTAAACTTCTAAAGAAAAATAATAAATGACATAGTATAGCATGTATAGAATAAATGTGCAACCATCAGTAATCCTGGCTGGACTGGGGCATTGTGAGGTCCACTTGCATCATAGTGAACCACACTGCCCTCTAGTGTTTGTCTTCAGGTGTTGTCTGAGGCTTTGCTTCCCCCATCAGTTCAGTCTTACATTTATTTGCAAAACAGAAGTGAAAACTAAAGGAATAAACTAAACACCAAGCAAAACGCATTAATACAAAGTAACAGTGACTATTATTAGACACTTTTTTTGTCTATTAGTTGCTAATTACTTCATCTACAAATCCTTGGGCTCATGCACACAACCATATGTATTTTGCGGATGACATCCGTGTGGCAATCGCGCGTATGACGCGCGTTTCTGCAGCGTTTTTGGATGCGCGTTTTTGTAACTAAGAAACGCGCGTCATACGCGCGATTCAATGATTCTCCCCTATGGCAACATTGTCCATAGGCGCGTTAAAACGCCCAAAGGAAGCTCATGTACTTGTTTGGGCGTTGGGCGTTTTACAGCGCGTTCAAACGCGCTGTAAAACGCCCAAATGTGAACCATGCCCATAGGGATGCATGGCTTTTCACATGTTGAGCGTTTTCGCTCAGGTGTGTTCCCAGGGTAAGAGCAACTCAGATCACAGCTGGAACATTTCACGAGTAGTTGTTTCACTTTGCCTATCAGAGCCTATAACGCCCCCTGCTGGATGCAAAAGTTAACGTCTTCTGGAGCTGCAGGTTACCTGACTGGACGTACCACATGTAAAACTTTTTATATAGGTAGTCGAGCCTTGAGATTTGGTCTTACCCTAAGTTCTCACTTAAACGTTTTACAGCGTGTTTGAACGCGCTGTAAAACGCCCGACGCATAAACAAGTACTTGAGCTTTTTTTGGGGTGTTTGTCGCGCGTTTTGTGATTGACACCACAGTAGTCAATCACAAGAACGAGCGTACGAACGCACGTTTCCTATTTGCAAAAACGCGCTGAAATACGCGAGACAAAACGCTGCGTAAACGCGCGTTTCAAGAACGCTCAGGTCTGAACCCAGGGTTAAAATGGTCGTTCCAAGAAAATGTTTATGTCACATGACTGGGCTTACAATGATGTCCTGAATACCTGTGCATGCAGCAGAGTTTTTCACTGATGACTTGCATGGGCTCTGCCCATTCTTGCAGATGAACACAAGTCCCAGTACTGAGAGGCCATGAAAGTAATTTTCTGGACAACACTTTAAAGAAACTTAAACTCATAGCAAAGGGTCTGAATACTTATGCCCATGCAAAATTTAAGTTTTTTTCCTTTTTAATAAATTTAATAAAAAATTTCTAAAATTCTGTTTTTCACTTTGTCATTATGGTGTACTGAATGCAGAATGATGGGAAGAACAAGATTATTATTATTATTATTATTTTTTAGCACAAGGCAGCAACATAAAATGTGAAAAATGTGGAAAGGGTCTGAAGACTTTCCCTATGTATGGCATGTAAATATAACTTTTTCCATGTCAAGGGTGTCCGTAGCATTTAAATCTTCATTCTTCCCATTTTACTATTTTTTAGATATATTACTTACGTTCTTGGCCGCACTTCTTCATCCATTGGATAAACCCCCTGGACACGTCTTATTGTGTGTGTATTACTTACGTACACCTCCTGTTGTTTGTATTTTTTTATCCTGTTTCATACCTACCTGTCCCTTCATTGGAGAACTTGGATTATCTCAACTTGTCATGTTTAAAATGTACTAAACTTCTAAAGAAAAATAATAAATGACATAGTATAGCATGTATAGAATAAATGTGCAACCATCAGTAATCCTGGCTGGACTGGGGCATTGTGAGGTCCACTTGCATCATAGTGAACCACACTGCCCTCTAGTGTTTGTCTTCAGGTGTTGTCTGAGGCTTTGCTTCCCCCATCGGTTCAGTCTTACATTTATTTGCAAAACAGAAGTGAAAACTAAAGGAATAAACTAAACACCAAGCAAAACGCATTAATACAAAGTAACAGTGACTATTATTAGACACTTTTTTTGTCTATTAGTTGCTAATTACTTCATCTACAAATCCTTGGGCTCATGCACACAACCATATGTATTTTGCGGATGACATCCGTGTGGCATCCGTTTTTCTTACGGATCCATGGTAAAAATGCCTGTCCTTGTCTGCAAAATGTACAAGAATAGGACATATTCTATTTTTTTTGCGTTCATATGGAAATGGAATGCACACTGAGTGATTTCAGTGTTTTGTGGACCCATTGAAGTGAATGGTTACGCATTTGGACTTGTAAAAAAAAACCGAACAGCAGCTGAAAAAAAATATATCAGTAATAGTCCTGATGTCATGTGATCTATGCAGCCAGTGTTATAAAGCTTCTCAAGCTATTGATTGTTTTTCAGTGTCCATTTCATTGATGAACGATGAAAATGCTGTGGTAGCTCTACTTGTTTTTTGGATTGGAGACACCTAAAGGCCTCTTTTACAGGAGTGTATTTGTATAGGGTGCGTATTTTGTGTACAGGAATCCGCTGCTAATATTAATAAATAGGGCTATTCACATGTTTTCTGTCAGTATTTGAAATATGCAGCATTTGCTTCTAAATATGCCGATTATAGTCCATGGGGGTGCATAAAAATGCAGGAAGGAAGGAATATTTCTGGATGAATTACAGAAGCAATACTGATGACAATCTGGATGATATAGCATTTGAAATCAGATCAATTTTGATGCCTTCGTGTGAAAGAGAAAAACAAAAGTGGTGGAAGAAAACATGCAAGGACTACAAGGTAACTGTAGTAACAAGCTGTACTCATTTATTTTACTCTTTGATGTTAAAATCTCATTTAAATTAACCACTCAATTAATAAAATAGAGTATTTTAAAATAAATAAATAAAGAACTCTGCTCAAGTTGTGTCAATTTATTTCCAAAGCTGAAAAAATAGGATATTTTTAGCAAAATGCTGCCCTCTGCTGTTTAAAGTCTGAAGTACTTTTATTATGGCTATAACTAGAGTTCTATGTCAGTGATGGGGAACCTTTTAGAGACCGAGTGCCCAAACTGCAACCCAAAACCCACTTATTTATCGCAAAGTGCCAACACAGCAATTTACCCTGAATACAAATATAGTATATCTTCCATGTACTTTATCATTTAGCTATAATAGCCTGCCTGCATTCAGTTTGTTGCCTGTGTTGTTCGTAGTGCGCCCTGCGCTGATGAATGGCAGGAAAAATCTAAGGCATATTGGTACGCCTTAGACTTTTACCAGGGGGCCGACAGTGAGGGTTCTGAGTGCCGCCTCTGGCACTTGTGCCATATGTTCGCCACCACTGATCTATTTTATTGGCTGTCTATCTATCTATCTATCTATCTATCTATCTATCTATCTATCTATCTATCTATCATCTATCTCTATGTCATATTTAAAATCTACTATATCTATCTATCTATCTATCTATCTATCTATCTATCTATCTATCTATCTATTATCTACCTCATATCTATCTATCTATCTATCTATCTATCTATCTATCTATCTATCTATCTATCTCTATGTCATATTTTAAATCTATTCATCTGTCATCTATCTCATGCCTCCCAACTTTTTAGAAAGGTCAAAGAGGGACAATTTTGGTCCACTATGTGAAAGATCCATTTCCCCTATCTATACACTTCAATAGTTTTCTTTTTCACAATAGAGCAAAAACTATTAGAATATAGAAATTTCTAAAAATCCAAATTGCATCTAATAGTGAAATAATATATAAGACGGGCTCCTAACTACAGAGAAGAACCAGACAAGCATTTTCTGGATCAATATTGTAAATGTAATAATGCAAATCTATACTTCAGATAAAAAAAAGGACATTCAACTAGCAAAGAGGGACAGAGGGACAAGTCAAAAATAGTGACTGTCCCTCCAAAAAAGGGACTCTTGGAAAGTATGCTCTCTGTCTTTTAAATGTATCTAAGTCCCAGAAAGAGGACTTAAACCTCGCATTACTGAATAAAGAACATTACAATTGAATTATACTCGGGAGTGATGCAGAATTTTTGCATCTATCTATCTATCTATCTTTCTATCTATCTTTCTATCTATACAGTAGTGTTGAGCGCGAATATTCGAATTGCGAATATTGCCACTTCGATAATTCGCTTTTATTCAGAATATAGTGCTATATATTCTTATTCGCGAATAGTTTTGATCGCGAATATTCTAATCACAAATTTATCGTGGATTTATTGCGAAAATTAGCACTTAGCAACATCCCTACCATCCAATAGGAAAGTTGCCTACCCCTTAGTGTTGATAGCAAATATCATATTCGCAAATTTTTATCGCGAATATATTACATTGCCGATTTTCACAATCAAGTAAATAATGACTGGAGATCACGAATTCTCGAATTTGAGACTTTATGGCGAATATTCGGCCAAAAATTAGCAAAATATCACAAATTCTAATATTGCCTATGCCGCTCATCGCTAATCTACAGTATCTATCTATCTATCTATCTATCTATCTATTTTTTATATCTATCTATCTAAAAATGCAAAACGGGATCACACTCAAGTCATTAAAAAAAAAAAGAGGAAATGTTTATTCACCCATGTGGATGCTCAGACAAAAAAGTGTAGCAGAGGTGCAAGCCTGATGGCACAAGACTAACTCAAAAATGACTTGGATCGTCCAACAAATAAAAAAGTTACAACCATTAAACCTATAACTGGAGGCAGGTAATAACCAATGTGCGCCGTCCTCTACAGTGAAGTAAGGCGCTCATTTATGACTAGGAGGCAGGATTTAAGCCCCAATTACTTGGAACAAATGTTCATAGAAACGCACATTCCTAATAAATGCACTGTACAATTGTGTTGTTGATCAGCTGATAAACGAGTAATCACTTGTTTCTTGGCTGATTTGCATATTTAATCAGAATGACAGGTATACGATTATTGTCCACATTTCCTTGTGTAATTAGGGATGTTCTGCCGATAATCAACTGAATTGGGACACCCTGGACTTTTTGGAGGCTCCTACATGGTGGCATCTACCGGGTCACTGCATGTGGACTGACTGACTGCAGTGTTTATACTAGACTATGGACTGACTGACTGTAGCATTCACACAAGACTATGAACCGACTGACTGCAGCCTTTATACTAGACTGTGGACTGACTGCAGCCTTTATAATAGACTAAACTGACTGACTGCAGCGTTAACACTAGACTATGGACTGACTAACTGCAGCATTTACACTAGACTAAACTAACTGACTGTAGTGCTTACAGTAGACTATGGACTGACTGCAGCAATTACACTAGACTATGGACTGACTCACTGCAGCATTTACACTAGACTATGGACTGACTGCAGCATCTACACTAGATAATGGACTGACTGACTGAAGCGTTTACACTAGACCAGGGGTGCACAACCTGCGGCCCGGGAGCCACATGCGGCCCTGGATACTATTCTGTGCAGCCCCCAAACATCTGGTAAAAGACCTGTAGGTCTATGTCCTATGGCTTTTTACATGTATCTTTCATGTATTCTCCTATTAGATAGGAGTCCTAGAACTGTAAGTAGACATTTATAGTATATACTGTGTGTTCAATATTGCAAAAATACTGTATTTCAGTTGGTAATACCCCTTTAAGTTTTATTTTCGGCCCTTGGAATTGGTTCAGGCTGACAATGTGGCCCCAATTCAGAAAAGGTTGTGCACCCCTGCACTAGACTATGGACTGACTGCAGCGTTTACACTAGATTATGGACTGACTGACTGCAGAATTTACACTAGACTGTGGACTGACTGACTGCAGCGTTTACACTAGACTATGGACTGACTGCAGCGTTTACACTAGATTATGGACTGACTGCAGCATTTACACTAGACTATTGACTGACTGACTGCAGCAGGGAAAGAGAATGACATGGGGGGGAAAGAGAATGACAAGAGGGGGAAAGAGAATGACAAAAGGGGGGAAGAGAATGACAAGAGGGGGAAAGAGAATGACAAGAGGGGGAAAGAGAATGACAAGGGGGGGGGGGGGAGAGAATGACAAGAGGGGGAAAGAGAATGACAAGAGGGGGGAAGAGAATGACAAGAGGGGGAAAGAGAATGACATGGGGGGGAAAGAGAATGACAAGAGGGGGGGGGGGATGACAAGAAGGGGAAAGAGCTGGGGGTTGTAGTGATTCGGGGACTGCAGAGGCTGAGCCCCAGTTGGGGGTTGTAGTGATTCGGGGACTGCAGAGGCTGAGCCCCAGTTGGGGGTTGTAGTGATGTGGGGACTGCAGAGGATGAGCCCCAGGTGGGAGTTGTAGTGATGTGGGGACTGCAGAGGCTGAGCCCCAGGTGGGAGTTGTAGTGATGTGGGGACTGCAGAGGCTGAGCCCCAGCTGGGGGTTGTAGTCATACAGAGACTGCAGAGGCTGAGCCCCAGCTGGGGGTTGTAGTCATACAGAGACTGCAGAGGCTGAGCCCCAGGTGGGAGTTGTAGTGATGTGGGGACTGCAAAGGCTGAGCGCCAGCTGGGGGTTGTAGTGCTCAGTAAAGTGTCATGGTGCCCGCTGTGTTTATGCCCTCCGGACCCCTCTGCCCTCTCCTCCGGACCCCTCTGCCCTCCCCTCCAGACCCTGTAATCCTTGTAAGGGTCTCCACATGTCATGGCGGCCGCCAGGGGCGATCACTTGGATGCTGGCAGCCTCTGAGGTGTCATATAACCAATTAAACAGGGGAAGCACTATGGGGGCCCTATATACTGGCACATTATGGGGGGCCCTTTATACTCGCATATTATGGGGGGCACTATGGAGAAGAGGGGAAGGACCGCTATGGGGGCCCTATGTACTGGCATGCATCGTTGGTTGGAGAAGTGGGGGGGGGGGGGGAGAAGCACTATGGGGGCATCTACTGGGGGCTTTATGACGCAGCTCCATCTGGCTCCTAACTTTTTTAGCTGGCTCCTAGATTCCAAGGAAATTTGTCAAGCCCTGCACTAGACTATGGACTGACTGATTGCGGCGTTTATACTAGACTATGGACTGACTGACTGCAGCCTTTACACTAGACTATGGACTTACTGCAGCATTTGCACTAGACTATGAACTTACTGCAGCATTTACACTAGACTATGAACTTACTGCAGCCTTTACACTAGACTATGGACTTACTGCAGCATTTACACTAGACTATGGACTTACTGCAGCCTTTACACTAGACTATGAACTTACTGCAGCCTTTACACTAGACTATGGACTTACTGCAGCATTTACACTAGACTATGAACTTACTGCAGCATTTACACTAGACTATGGACTGACTGCAGCATTTACACTAGATTATGGACTGACTGCAGCATTTACACTAGACTATGGACTGACTGCAGCATTTACACTAGACTATGAACTTACTGCAGCATTTACACTAGACTATGGACTGACTGCAGCATTTGCACTAGATTATGGACTGACTGCAGCATTTACACTAGACTATGGACTGACTGCAGCATTTACACTAGACTATGGACTGATTGACCCCAGCATTTATAATAGACTTTGGACTGATCACCAAGTTGGTTTGTTCACACGACCGTATAAATGGTTCCGCATTCATTCCGCAATTTTGCAAAACGGGAGTGGACCCATTTATTTCAGTGGGGCTGCAAAAGATGCGGACAACACACCATAAGGCCTTATTCACACGTCCGCAATGTAGTCCGCATGTATTCCGCAATTTTGCGGAATACATGCGGACCCATTGACTGTGAATGGGGCCGGGAACGATGCGGAGAGCATGTCCTATTCTTGTCCGCAATTGCGTTCGGGCAATGTGTGGTCCGCAAAAATGCGGAATGCACATTGCCGGTGTGTCCGTGTTTTGTGGATCCGCAAAACACTTGCGGATGTGTGAATTAGGCCTAAGGCTGGAGTGCCTGAGGTTGCTGACCACTGCCCTGTAAACCACAATGGAGAAAGCCATCTGCACAACCATTTCCTCCTCTCTGAAATACTAACAGAGAAGAGTCTCGAAAAATGTGGGTGCCAGAGATGTTTGGGGCCACACAGAAGGGCATTGTGGGTCACATGTGGCCACTAGGCCACTGGTTGTGCAACCATGCTCTATATTAATTCTTTAATAATTTCAAGATCTCTGCTTGCAGTTATTCAATGGGAACCTACATTGTCTATGTCCATGGATGTAATCTGTACTGAGCCATGTGTCCACCACACGACCAGGACAGATACTGGGAGGTTAAACTGGTATACACAATGAGGCAGATTTATGAAACTGACTAAAAGAGAAACTGACTGGGCTTTCCATAGTAACCAATCACAAGACAGCTTTCATTTTGCATTCTGCTCTTGAAAAATGAAAGCTGTGCTGTTATTGGTCGCTATGGGCAACACAGACAGTTTGTCTTTTAGTCAGTTTCATAGGTTTGCCCCATTGTATTGGACAACTGTGTCACTTTTCAATATGCACATAGGGGTAGATTTATCAAACTGGTGTAAAGTAGAACTGGCTTAGTTGTCCATAGCAACCAATCAGATTCCACCTTTCATTTGCCAAATGAGCTCTGAAAAAGGAAAGGTGGAATCGGATTGGTTGCCATGGGCTATGCTTTACGCTAGTTTAGAAAAATTTACCTCATTGTTTTTTGGTGTGCCGAAATACATAATGTGCAGCTTTTTTTGAGCTTTTTTTTTTTTTTTTTTGCTAAATAGTGTGTTTGAGCACAGACACTGTTTTAGGGCTCATGCACACGACCCTTGGGTGTTCTGTGGTCCTGCCTTATGCATTCCTCATTTTTCGAACGGCTAGCACCTAATAGAGCAGTCCTATCCTTGTCCTTAATGCGGACAATAATAGGACATGTTCTATTTTTTAGTGGAACAGCCATGTGGACATATGAATACAGAATACACATGTAGTCATTTCCGACTACAAGAAAAGAAAAAAAAAATGTTTGTGTGCATGAGGCCCTTATGGTGTTTTTTTTCTAATGCCTTGCATTTTTATATTGTAACAGTATGTACCGCCTGTAATGTCAAGCAGATTTAAAAAAATGCGTTGGTAAAGATAAAACCTAAAACACCACCACTCACTTGCATTTTTTCAAGCAGGGTAAAAAACAACAACAACAACAAAAAAATAAAAAAATAATGGAAATCTATGGGACAGGAATGACAGAAAAAATGCCAAATTCAGAGCATGGTGTGATAAAAAAAAAGGTACCAATGTCCCAAAAAACACGACTTAGGTGTCAAAAAAAACACCAGTACAAATGTTTGTGCTACATTTACTAGTTTTCATAGACTTCCATGCAACATCTGGAGCTGGTGTTTTTTTGCCTTAAAAAAATAGCAAAACAATACACCAAAAATGCAAAACACCTCAAAAACACACAAACAAAAACGAATATGTCAGTTATTTATTATCTGATTTACGCGTAATTAGGTCGCAGATTTTGTCGCAAAGGTGTTTAGCGACAAAACCTGTGACTTTATTCCGCTCATGCCTCGTCGCACATCCGGCGGCAACAAGCACCAAAGTTATGTAGATAAGTAAATAAGTTTAGCGCATCCACCAGCAGTGCAGAGGGATTAAGACCGGTGTATAATTTGCCGGTCTTAACAAATGTCCCCCTACGTGTTACACCAGACTTGCGGATGTTTTTAGTCCTCCAGTACATTTGTTGTTTACTGATCCAGTACACAGGAGGGCATTGATTAACCCATAAATGCCTGAAAACTGGTATAAAAATTGTTTGGTGCACGCCATGTTTGCGAAAATTTTTGCAACTTTTTGGTGGTTTAGAGTCCCCACTCGATACTTTTCCAAAAAGTGAGTGAAGGGGGGTGTGGAAAGTGTGGAGTCAGCCCTAATCTATAATAATAGTCAAAATATTATTCTTTATTTATATAGCACCAACATATTCCACAGCGCTGTATCTATGCCAGGAAAGTGGTGTAGGTTATAAAGGAAAGCCATGCTGGCATAGATTTCCACTTTGGTACACGGACCGGCACAGATGCGCCACAATGAATAAGAGGCATGCTCCTCTTAGCAATTGTAGCGCATCTAATGCCAGTAGGGGATAGATTAAGACTGCCGTGTAAAACGCTTTTGCACTGCACAACCCCTTTCAATCATGTCAGGTTAGATTGCTATGAAAATCTTTGGCCGTGGGCTGGACTAATATTTCTGTTTTCAACGTTCACACTGTTCATATTGTTATGATGATTGTTACTCATCCTATTAATCTACATCCGAATTTTAAGATTTGAGACCCGTAATGTAAAAAGAAGCTCAAAAGGAGCTGTCAAAAATGAAAGGTGGAATCTGATTGGTTGCTATGGGCAACTAAGCCAGTTCTACTTTATACCAGTTTGATAAATGACCCAAAAAGTGTTTACTTATGCCTGATCCTTTTAGGTTTCCTTTTACTGTGTTTACAGATGCTTACGTTGAGTGTCTATGAAGAAGTGGCATTGTCTAGAAGAGGACCTGTTCGGGAGAGTGGGAAGATGCGTCTACAAACGCCAGGCTTCTGTGAGAGCTTGTGTATGTCCATGAATATGTCTGCGTCTCATCTGAGTGTGGACGGCCACTACGAAGCAAGGGGTTAATTGGCTTTCTTAAGCTATCTAATTCCTTCCCATTGTCACCCTGAAGGCCACCATGTTTTAAATAGATACTATTGTCCCACCTAAAACCCATAAAATTGTCACGGGGGACAGATTTAACAGCCTCCAATTGAAATGGGGTGGATTTGTTTTGTCCTGGTCTTTTTAACGCTCAACAAAAACCTTTTCAAGTTTGAGGACAATGGGAGGTTTAAGGAAAGACTTCCCTGGGAGGACCTTCCAAAGATGGTCTCTTCCATATGTGATGCAAGGTGGTCAACAGCTGAATGTCTCGTCCCAGGTGACAGCTACAGGGTTACAGCCCTGTAGTACAGTCAGAAAACAAGGGAGGGTGCCACCTCTCTAACCCTATCTCGTCAACTGCCCCCCTCCTGTGACCTCCTCATTTATATGCACGCCTCTTGCATTTCAGCCTTTACATTAACAATTTGTACCATTCACACTTGACTAAGCATCCTCCTAAGATACACTGCTTCACCTCCCACGTACATGGCCTGTATTACACCACTGACATGTCTTTTTATGGCCCTGGGAGACAGTTATACGAGCACAATAAATTCCCTCATACTGGGATATAAACAAACAAATGCTACCGGCACAATGCGCTATTTGTTTTACAGGGTGGACATTGCATTTCTGGCGCTATATGGCTTACCGCGTCGCCAGTGCTATGAGAAGAATATGCAACTAAAAAACCATCACTGTATGCATTTCCTTGCCCTAAAAGGACTGAATCTGAGCTCCAATTAAAAGAGTCATCTAATTAATCGCTACTCTACATTTGTTCCCTTAAGGGGACGCATCCATCAATTTTTTATCACAAATTAAAGGTATTTGTGATCATGGTCAGACTTAGAGAGTTAAGCCAAACTGTAAGGGTGGGTTGACATCACATTTTCGCCATCCGTTTAACGTAAACATTGGGGGGATACAAAAGTGTAGCACACCATGCTTTTCTTTCGTGCAGAGTCCAGTAAAAAAACATATATGAATATATATGTTTTTTTTTTCTTTTTCATAACTCTATGGTGAACGGATGTCACTGTATGGCATCTGTCTGAGGCATCCGTTAAACAGAGGGGAAAAACTTGATGTAAACCAAGCCTAAGATGTGTTAAAAGTCCAAACAGAGAGGAATTTAAAGAGCCAGGGCAGGAAGTAGAATACATGGTGTGATTTTAAAAATTGCATTTATAAAACCATCTGCTTATTAGTTTAAAAAAAACAAAAAAAAACATAGAATATTCACATATGGACTGTTAAAGGAACCAGCGACCTCCCCATCCAACTGTTGTCATAGACACATACTGTAGCTGTGGTTCACCTGTGGATCTGAGGCTCTGTCCTCAAGTAAAGCCTCATTCACATGTCCGTGTCCGTGTTCAGATCCGTGAGAAGATGGTCAGTGATGCATCCGTGAAGCTGTCCGTAAAGGATCCGTGCTGGGTCCGTGTGTCCGTTTTTTGCTGTCCGCGTTTCACTGACACTGAACAGCTGAAAAATAATTTTCAAAGCATCTCTTCTTAATGATCCGTGGTTTTCATGGACCCATAGACTATAATGGGCGTGAGGGATCCGGGAACAGGGACCAAGATAGGACATGCCTCCGTGCTAAAAACACAGACCCACGGACCATGGTAAAACACTGATGTGTGAATACACACATTAAAGTGAATGGGGACGTGTGCTGTCCGCAGAGAACACGTACAGCACACGTCCGTAAAAAAAAACACTGACGTTTGAATGAGGCTTTATGATACTTTTATTTAATATGCAAATTAGGCCCCTGGTTCAATGAGGGCGTCACCATTACTCTTGTTGTCCCCAAGCTCCCCTCCAGGGTTTGGAGGTGTGTAAGAGGTGTGTAAGGACTTTGCGTTCCCTGGTATTTCCTGTAGCATCAAATGACTCTTATTACATCACTTCCAGGTCAGTCCAGCTGCTGATTACCTCACTATACATGGACATCAGGTGGCGGGTGCACCTGACTAAGCTCCTCCCAGGTGGCAATAGTGTAAAAAGAGAAGGTGTAATTGTTCAGTGGTTTGAAGTTCTGTCGCTTCAGCTTTCTTTTGCCTTTTGTTGTTTCACCTCTCTATGTGGAGTTCTGCTGTTGGTCATCACTTTCCTCCTGCATCATGTTTGTGCACTTGAGGGTCATGCGCATGCGCTGGGCCAGTGTATGCTAAATGACTCTAACCCTAGGCAATGTCAATGTTTCCAGGCCTTTATAAAGATCCTTCTCACCCTGTGCTTGAGCTAGAAGGTCTGTTTGGTTCCAGTCTGCTTTGGTGTGCATTTATTCCTGCTCTTTACATTTATAATTTGGCTAGTTTTGACCATGTTCTTCTGCTGTTTCCCTCTCCTCTGTTGATCTCCACTTATGACTGCCAGCCTCCACTCTTGCTCTGTCCAACAACACTTCCACCCCGCTTCCTTGGTATCGCATATTACCAATGTCTGCCAGTTTACGTGTCAGCTGTTGGTAAGGCTAGTCCACATCTGTGGCACGCAATCTGGTATTCTACACTGGCAGAAAAACAGAAGAACATAATTGTCGTATCCGGTATAGCCGGACTCCACTGAGACCTGCCGGATCCCATTTTCTATAATAGGGTTTGTTGTGTTTCTGGCAGAATACTGGCATTTGGGCAGGAAAACCAACAGACCTCATGACAGTGAATGGGATTCATGCCACCATTCCGCTGGTCAAACCAACCCCCCGCTGCATGCAGAATTCCAGAATTCATTCTGGAAACCCAGTGCCCCATTTTAGTGAATGGGATCCGGCGGGACATGGTAGCATCTGGCTATGCCAGATATGTCAATTCTGGTGCCCTGTTCGTTTGCCAAAATAGGATACTAGAATGCCTGCTGCAGATGTGGATTACCTTAAAAGAGACACAATTAGGGCAGTACAGGTGGTGCTGCTGTTAGGGGTCCTGGTAAATAAAGGGCTCTTGGTTTGGGCCCAAGTAGCTGCATAAAAATTGTATTATTCCCTGTGATTTCAAAATAAGTGGGTCACTGTGCTTGAGCAGGCCACATTCAGGTGCCCACTAATAGGGCATAGGACGGAGGCTGATAGACATCTTACGGAGTTGCCTTGTCCATTTGCCCGTATAGACACCAAAACCATGATGCCAATGTGAACAGAACCTTAACAGGGTTTTCCCATCTCCGACAACGGGGGTATATTGCTAGAGTATGCCCCTATTGTCTGATAGGTAAGGGTTCCACCTCGGGGACCCGTACCTATTTCGTAAACGCAGCTGGCAAAGTGGTGGCCTCTCAAGTGCGGTGTGCTCCCATTCATTTCTATGGGGATTCTGAAAATAGCCGAGTGTGCCACTTGGCTATTTTCGGCGGACCGATAGGAGTGCTTGGTGGTAGCCAGACCCGGCATCTCCTTGTCACCACTTTGCCGGCTTTGTTTTCAGCTGCGTTTACAAGATAGATGCTACCTACACCTATCAGACAATGGGGGCATATTGTCTCAGATGGGAATATCCCTTTAATGTTAAAATTGTATTCTTCACCTTAGGCTTTGGTGGTGCCACCTGTACTGGGACCCTTGTACTCTTCCAGAAATCTTCAGTGTCATAGCATAGAGCATGACCTTATTTTTAGCCAAATCAAGTAAAAAGGTGTGAAAAGGCATGGTGATTTTTACTCTTGTTTTCTTCTGTTCCCTCAAAATGAGAACATGAAAACACCCTTTCTCCATCTCAATTCTTCCTTATGGTGGATCCGTCAGCAAACCACTTGGAGTCAAAAACAAAGGACTGGATTTCCAATTACCATGTAGTGACTGTGGTTATCTCAGATTCCTACTGCATGAGGAAAGCAAAGATATCCACAGCTCATGACGCAACCATCACTATCACAGGTTGTGTTAGGACTATCATAGATGGGAGTTTTATAGGAACCATTTTCAATAAAATACGTTGTATTTTTTTTTTTACTTACTCTTTATTTTTTAAGAAATTTGTTTGTCTCCATTAGTATCAGTGCATGTCCGTCACTAATTTAGATGGGCACATTTTAAAGAGAGTACAATATATGTAGTCATCTTCTGCGCTCGACCATTCCTTTTCTTGAATGGGAGAGTTTATATGCTCTGCGCTTTGTTCCTTTTCTTTTTTTTTTATTTCAAAAGCTCCGTTAGGATTCTTGTCACAGACATTGTTGACTTATACACGAAAATGGCACTTGTGTACAATCATAGAATAGAGCTTGGGAAGCATCATGCTTCATGGTCTCCATTCGGCTCTGATCATCTTTCTGTCATTCTTCCATTTCTCTGTTGTACCTCTTAAACAAGGGGTAGGCAACCTCCGTCACTCCAGCTGTTGTAAAACTACAGCTCCCAGCATGCACACTTACTCTGTTCTTCTCTGAACTCCCATAGAAATGAATGGAGCATGCAGGGAATTGTAGTTTCACAGCAGCTGGATTGCCAAAGGTTGCTAATCCCTGTCTTAGACATTTATGAATACATTGACAACCAGGAGTTACTACTCCCCCTGTTAACGGGAGTGTGTCCTTCACTTTCTGGCACTGCAGGCACTGATTGACGGTGTAAGAGACATACCCCCAACTGTCAACACCCAGTTATCAATTTATTCAAACATTTCTAGAATCAATAATAGAGGAACAGCACAGCATAGAAAAAAGATGCCCCAGAATTGTAACATTATGAGGAATGACAGGTCCTCTTTTAAAAAGAAAACTCATGGTGGAGCCAGGAAAACCTTGTTTTAAAGAATTGAATGATTAACATTTTCTCGTCTACATGTCTAGAGGTTTCGGCTGTAGCCTCTGTCACAGATTCTGGCAAAAAAAGGAAGACGTACCCCTGCATGATACTTTTTGATCAAAAACTATATCTGCTAAGAATTTCTGATTTCTTTACATTAGATGAGATATTAGTTTATACCGTATATAGATCATACACTGTTACTTTACAGAATGCTGCTATGCCTGTCTGACTTTCCCTTTAACTATGACTACGTGCATCTGCATTTTTGTTCCACCATGCAGGATGCACTAATCTATTCCGTTTTTTTTATACACATGCAATGGCAAACGATAGAAATCATGTTGTGATATCACAGTGACTTGCCTATTGACACACCAATTTTTACTCTTTTCCTATGTTGATATACTCAGCTCTGCTACATCTGTAGATAAAAGTTTTTAGGATATATATATATATATATATACAGTTATTTATAAAACACCTGACTTGTGATATCATTTAGTACAGATAAATCGAAAACGTCAGTCCCATGTAAATAAGTAACTATGTTTTAGCTTCAATATAAAAAATGCACTTTGCATCAGTTTACTGGTTTTGCTTTCTAATCCTAAATAGAACATGGACTCATGGACTCATTCCGCATTCTGATAAAAAGGACAGTCCAAGAGATTTCTACAACAAATCTGCTAAAAGTGAATAGAAGTGACTATATCTTACATGTAAAGTGCATACAATATTATATTATTCATATCTATGGCAAATAATTCAGAGCAATATAAATATATATAGATATGATTGTGTTTTGCTATAGCATTATAATTACACACTTTTATGAGATTAAAAATGTGTCATTAATTAGTCAGGTTTATGGTGTTAAATTAAAAGGCAAAACATATAAAAAAAAATTTTTTTAAAGGCAAAGAAAATAAATCAATGTCAATTTTTTTTGATTTTGAGTAAACTGCAAAAGAAGATGTTCTTAGAGAACAACATCTGAGGACCATCACAGGCATATCTTATATCTAAATGTCCATTTAAGAAAGGAGCGCTAACCGTATATTAAGTACAAATGGCTCATTTATCAGACTTGCATATTGTCAACATTGTTTCCACAGCAAACAGCAGGTTAAAAGACATTACAAGTATTTTTTGTGAATTTACATCTTGCATTTTTTTTATAGGTTGCAGCACGTGAAACGCTTTAAGAAAGAGGAAAATAGAAAAATTACTGGAGCTACAACAATGGATAAGTATTGTGACCCAAAGAATCTCTGTCCTGCTCTTTGGCAGGTTCTCTAACCTCTTAGCTCTGTGGAATAGGTTGGCGCCATATAAATAAAGATTATCATCATTAACCCCTGTGGTATGAGATTCCAAAATGTACAGTTTCATAACCACATTTGTACCTTAGCCTCAGAGCATAAATCAGAATGACTAGGTGTAGTCTATGATTTCTTCAGAGAAATCATAGAAGTTTATGAAGCTGCCTCCACTCACTTATATAGAAGACATATACAAACACGGATCATAGGAAATAATACAAATTTAATTTGCTTTTAAAATGGAAATGGACACATTATATCATTTCTATGTACACAAATACAAATCTCGCATTATTTACACGTACACTACTATCAGTACTGATAGATAACACTGTTTCTTTCAGAGTTTATCACCTGAAGACTATAGAGTTCCATACTGCAATTTTCTGAACCAGATTTTTGGCCCAAGTCTATGCCCATGGATTGTTGAGTCTTATGGCATTCCACCTAATCTTTCAATGTGTTTTTGAGATCATCTTAAATCGTCTCTTGTCACCATCTCCAGGAGAGACTTGGTGGGTGAGGAAGATGTTGGCTATGGTGATAGCTGTGGACAAAGCTAAATGCTCCTGTAGGTGGCAATGTGGGAAAAAGGGGCATCTTGTCTGTAGAGCTGACAGGAGAACAAGTATGACAAGGCTTCCCATCTCTGACCAGTACTGGGACCACCACATGCTTCAGGAGAGGTGGAGGAGAGCTGCTCACCTCCGGTTTAGCTCTCTTCATCTTATATCTGTGGTTCTGGAACCATATCTTCACCTGGGTTGGAGTGAGTTGTAGAATATGTGCAAGTTGATCCCTTTCAGGGGCCGAAAGATATCTTTGTTGACGAAATCTTCTCTCCAGTTCTAGGGTTTGGGCTTTGGAGAAGAGCACTCTCCTTTTCTTCTTCTTCTCCTCTGAGTCATGGCTGTGAGATGTATTTTCAGACCTCTGCATGGTGTCTGCCAAAGTTGTCTCTGAACCACTCTCATCAGAAGCTGGGAAATAATAAAAAAAACTGTTTAAGCAAAGAAAATCTCAATACAAATTCAAACAATCAAGAAAAAGAAGGCAGCAAAATAATAATTATCAAAATAACTGTAAAGCAGATAATATTAGTATACAAATACTATAAAATTGCACCATCACTTGTCCTGCTGCAAACTCATCTACAACATGGTTGGAGTATAACTGTGATAGTCTATGCAGAAAGAATTAAAAATTTAGCACCAGCTTACATAAGTAATGGTTCCTCTCATTCTCCATCCAGTCTGGGTAAGGAGAGCTCCTGTTGAAACTTAAAGATGGGTCAGCTGGGATTACATTGCCATCATATTCTGGTAAATCCAAAATTCTTCTGACTGTGAAGCTGAGTCTACTGGTAGAGGACATCCTAGTCGAGGGAATAATCCAGAAGTATGCGAGATATCTGGGGTATGGTGGCCTAGCCCTGGTTCCACACCTTGCTCCTTCTTGTCTCCAGTCCAGGCAAAATATTAGTGTCACTTACGGAGTGGGGCTGTTTATATAAACATGCCACCCCATGTGCACACAAACATAAACTAACCGCTTTCACACCATCCCAGTCTACAGGACACTAAGTACCAGAATGAGTCAAGTGCTTAAGACCCTAATGGGAATAGAAGCCCCCTCCTCTCACCTCCACTTATCCTCTCTCCTCCCTAGAGATAACCCTTACCTCCCAATGACAACAGGAAACAAGATTCATCTTTACATATTCTGTCTGATTAGCCCGAAGTGGAAACAGATAATGGGAATTGTTACTTGTGAATAACATCCTGGGTGGCATGCAGTGACCAACATTCCCCTCCTAAAATGACCCCCCCCCCTCCTTCTCCTCACCCCTTTCCTTCTTCAGTGTAACTAAGGGATGCATCAAAGTGAATTACAACCACAAATTAAATATCTAAAATGATTGATTCGCCTCTATGGAGAATTTGCCATCTATTCATGACGGGTGATGGTTGGCTGATAGAAATCTTTCGTTTTGCATTATTCAGGATGTTTTCTACCCAGATTTCATTTGCATCCACCTGCCCTGTGTGAGATAGTACAAGCAATTCAGCCTTTACACTATCTCCCCAGGACCTGTTGAAAAGAGCCGTGCTTCTGTCGATAAGGGACATATTTACTTTCACTCTGAATAAGAAAAGCTGTCTGAGAGGGAATAAAAATGGCCAGATTATCCTGATAAGAGCCCTGTCTGTAACTTATTTTGTTCCTCTGACTACTGGTCTCATTCTTTTTTTTTTTTTCACTCCTTTTCTCTCTATTTTACTATAGGCTTTATACAAAGCACATCTTTTCACCTCAGTTTCTATGTAAATTCTGGGCGCTGCCACATAAAATCATTCTTTTATATCGAGTTTATACTTCTCAACCGATTTGGCCATATAGTCATTTATGTTTTGGTCGATTGGATTCCTTTAACACGTTAGAAAATGTAACTCATCAAATCTAAAGTCCACGTAAAGAATATTTATTATAAATATTCGGGATAATTAGCATTGACCATTTACAGATGCAGCATTTGAGGTTTTACATAGGACTACAGGTAAATTGATTCTATCATCACATAATCCCTTAAAGATCAAGAAAATGTTGGTCTCAAGGACACAGTATAGTTTTCCATCTTTGCCTCACTGCATTTGGAAAACGGTAACATTTTTTTTGTATATTTTTGGGAAATTTAACAGTATTTAATCTGTGTGATTTTCTTGAGTGGAATGTGAGAAATAATATCCATTATTGTTTTCTTCATGTACATTCTCTGACGTGCTGTTTTACTACTGTAAATATATATGTAAATATATATAGAAATATAATATATATATATATTACTTTTTTATTAGGCCTCTTGCACACGAACGTATTTTTTTTTCAGTGTTTTGCTGTCCGTTTATAACGGATCCGTTTTTCAGTTTTTCGCTTCCATTTTGTTTCTGTTTCGGTTCCGTTGTTCCGTTCCGTTTTTCCGTTTGGCATATACAGTATACAGTAATAACATAGAAAAAATTGGGCTGGTCTTAAAATTTTCAATAGATGGTTCCGCAAAAAACGGAACGGATACGGAAGACATACGGATGCACTTCAGTATGCTTTCAGTTTTTTTGCGGACCCATTGACTTGAATGGAGCCACTGAACGTGATTTGCGGACAAGAATAGGACATGGTCTATATTTAAACGGAACAGAAAAAACGGAAAAACGGAAACGGAAGGCATACACAGACACTTCAGTATTTTTTGCAGACCCATTGAAGTGAATGGTTCAGTATACTGTCAGTATACTGAACTGAAAAAACTGCCAGTATACGGTCCGCAAAATACTGTCGTGTGCAATAATAATGTAATGTAATGTAATAATTAAGACAAAAGCCTAACACATTGGTCCTTCGAGTTACGATATTATTGGTTCTGGGACGACCATTGTATATTGAAACCATTGTAACTTGAGTCCATAACTCTATGGAAAACTAGTAGGTGCTTCCAAAACCTCAAAATATCACCCTGAAATTAAAGAAAATCAGGGTTTTATACAATTAAGCAGATAACTAAGATGTAAAGCAAGTCCTTCTATATAACAGTCAGGAGCAGATGCTGGAAGCTGTAGATCACTTTCTATGATGAGGACTGAAGCTTTTCAGGGTCCAGAAAATAGTGTATCAGAAAAATAACATGGAGCTGCCATCACCTGAGCAGCTTATCCTGGCACAGACAGGGGATACCGCACTGTACTGTAAAGAGGGACTACTAGACACCAATACAGGGGTTTTACCAGAGAAATGGCCATGATGATTAGTTGGCTCAGAGTCTGAGGCATTGTATGCGGAGTCGAGTTTCATTTTATGATGGCCCAGGAATGACTATTGTAAGCTGAAAATATTGTATCCTGAGGCCATTGTATCTTGAGGGACCACTGTAGGTATCTAATATTTTATATATTTTATTTTTTATAACTGGATTTATAATTTTTCTACTTTCACAACTTTTTTTTATTGTTATTTTTTTATTAGACTTCATTTAGAACTTTTAATATTATAATGCATTGAAGTACCTATGTTTTGTAATGCATTATTACCTGTGAATGTAAAATGCACATGCAGCTTCCCATAGTATGTCCTAACAGAACAGCGATTCATGGGCCTTTGTTAGGTCCTGTTCTACCCATATAAATTCCAGGCATGAATAATATCTCTGTGGTTAAAGATTTGGGGCAAAGAATCTCTTTGTTGAGGTCACAACCGCCCTTGATAGTGGCATTATAGCCCCTTGGTGACCATCCTCTTTTGGGCCTTAAAGCGACCATACACATTCAATAGCTTTTGGATGAATGATCGTTTGGCCGACCGCCATCTCTCCTGACTCCCTGATACATATACACATTGGCTTAGCTGAACTTGTATGTCTATTTAATGGGAAGACGGGAGAAAACTGCTGCCAGACATTTCTGGGGGCAGCTTATGTCCTGGGAGAACAAAAGGATGGGGAAAAAATATTAATTTCATCCAATCCTTCTCACCCTCCGACATCACATAAAACTGTCAGCCAGCAATACATTAATGAACATGGGAGCCTTAAGTGACCATGCAATTTTTTCACAGTTAGATTTGGAGAGGTATAACTTTTAAATTTTTTCATCGATGTAACTGTATGAGGGCTTGTTTTTTGCAAGCTGTAGCTTTCATTGACACCATTTTGAGGTACACATAACTCATTGATTTACTTTAGTTACATTAGTCTTTCTGAAGGAAATAAAAAAAAACTGCACATTCTCCATTGATGTTTATATTTAAAATTTTACAATGCAAATAGCAAGATAACTTTATTCTCTGTACGATTACAGAGATAGCAAGTGCTGTATATAGTATGTGGAAGTTTTACTGCTTTTGTACAATAAAAATTCCTTTTCTTTTATAAAACAGGGTTCCATCACCCATAACTTTAAAAAAAAAAATTCTGACAAAGTTAATGGAGGGCTTTATTTTTGTGGGACGACTTCTAGTTTTCATTGTTACCGTTTTGTGGTGACATTTTGTGCGGTGTATAAACGGAAATTAGCAATTCTGAAATAGTTTTTTAATTTATTTTTACGGCGTTCACTATGCCGGATAAATGACATGATTATTTTAAAGGTTCTGGGCGTTATAAATGCAGCAATAACAAATAGGTGGAAGTGATTTTATTTTCTAAATTTTTTGCATTTTAAAACTTTTCCAGGATTTTTTTTTTTTACTTTGAGATCTTTTAAAATTAAACTTTATTTAATCCTTATTTTTACCACTTAGCAGTCCCACAACTGGACTTTGACATGTGATTGTTTTGCTTACATTACAATACACTGTACTATGCTTGGACTGGGGGAAAATGTCTGTATGTGGGTAAGTAAGGTGGGGCGTGGTTATTAACAGTACACACTAAGATTGGGTCACTGTCACTAGTGGGGTACCACAGGGGTCTGTATTGGGCCCTATTCTCTTCAACATATTGACCTTGTAGAAGGCTTGCACATAACACTAAACTGTGTAAAGTAATTAATACGGAAGAGGACAGTATACTGCTACAGAGGGATCTGGATAGATTAGAGACTTGGGAAGAGAAATGGCAGATGAGATTTAACACTGACAAATGTAAAGTTATGCACATGGGAAGGAATAATGCAAGTCACTCGTACATACTAAATGTTAAAGCACTGTGTAACACTGACATGGAAAAGGACTTAGGAATTTTAGTAAACAGCAAACTAAGCTGCAGAAACCAGTGTCAGGCAGCTACTGCCAAGGCCAATAAGATAATATTTTGATAACATAGTCCTACCACTTTACAAATCACTAGTCAGGCCACACATGGAGTACTGTGTACAGTTCTGGGCTCCTGTGAACAAGACAGACATAGCAGAGATGGAGAGGGTTCAGAGGAGGGCAACTAAAGTAATAACTGGAATGGGGCAACTACAGTACCCTGAAAGGTTATCAAAATTAGGGTTATTCAGTTTAGAAAAAAGACGACTGAGGGGAGATCTAATAACTATGTATAAACATATCAGGGGTCAGTACAGGGATCTATCATATCATCTATTTATCCCCAGAACTGTCACTGTGACGAGGGGACATCTTCCGCGTCTGGAGGAAAGAAGGTTTGTACACAAACATAGAAGAGGATTCTTTACAGTAAGAGCAGTGAGACTATGGAACTCTCTGCCTGAGGAGGTGGTGATGGTGAGTACAATAAAAGAATTCAAGAGGGGTCTGGATGTATTTCTGGAGTGTAATAATATTACAGGTTATAGTTACTAGAGAGGGGTCGTTGATCCAGGAAGCTATTCTGATTGCCTGATTGGAGGCCCCCTAAAGTGAAGAAAATTGGCTTTTGCCTCATGAGGGATATGTTGCCTTCCTCTGGATCAACTTCGCAGGATAACTGACTGAACTGGATGGACATATCTCTTTTTTCATGTTACTATGTTGCTATTTATGTATTATAGTGTATTATGCTGTCAGTAGGAAACTGACAGGCAATCTACAGTATTAGGCTGTGCCTCTGGCCATCTAGATGCCACAGACATGAGATCTATGGATTTTAAAAGCTTGGATCGAAGGTTTCTTCCGTCCTGTTCATTAGAGCAGGTGCCTGGCTGTCAGACAGCTGGACACATGCGACACCCACTCAATACAGCACGGGACACCTGTGCCGAGCTAAACTTGCACCACCATAAAGAAATGATGCAGATTTTAAGCCAGTTAGTCATTGCTGTTAAAGCGATAGATGAAGCGTTTTCCTTGATCCTGACCATTGCTCCAGTGTGGCAACAATACAGTTCCTTTCCTTTTGCAGGAAAGCAAAAGAAATCTCCTCCACATCTTATGGAAATTTTCTGCAAAGCAAGTGACCTTCATTTCAATTTCTGCTACCGATTTTCGCCAGGGATTACACCCTTTGAATGTAAAAGGTAAAACCCCCTGTGAATCCACAGTAAATTCTGCCTGTAACACAAGTAGATTTTGTTGCATGCAGAGTTATCACAGATTTGCATCAAATCTACGATTTTGGAAAAATTTTGGTGGTGGAAAAATCTGTTGTGTATGGACCTACGGTAACAGCAGAAGCAAAGCCATGCAGTGAAATAAAACATTTTGGAACCAATACTTATTATATTTTTGTAATTTTTCGTTATCTGTAAACTGTAGGAGCAACACCTGTATTATACCTAGCAAAATACATTCTTCTGTGTTTTCACTGATGACCAATCAGCAGATTATAGACCATTTTCTGCAAGTTTGTGTTCCATTCACACACTTTAGACTGCCATAAAGCTGCAACATCCCCTTAACATATTAAAGATGGACACAACAGTGCACCGACGCTGCACTTATTTCTAATCTGTGAGGATGATGAAACACCTTTCCAACAAAACCCAATAATAAGTTCTTCAGAATAAGATATCACTTATAATGACACTTTTATAAATTTTCCTTTAAGGATCCTATTAGACAGGGAGATATTATTTCACTAATTAGTGGCAAGTAATGAGTTAGCAAGTTATTTGCATTCAAAAGAAATTCAATTGCACTAAATAATCTGTAAATATTTGAGCTCTTTGCATGATGAGCAGGGCAATTATCAGGAAGCGGCGTTCCTAGGAAGGCTCATTCCCGATAAAAAAAAAAAAAGTGCTGCCGTGAAAGCATCGCTGATGCGGACACTAAAATCTAAGTTTTTGGATAGCAGATAGTAATTTTTTAAACAGAGATAAGATTTGCTGCCCCAAATTAATGTTTCTCTATGGGGATAAGTAATGACGGTAGCAATCACTCTTCCTCATACAGAGGAGATGATTACTGCATGTAAATGCAGGTGTTGTTTTCCTCTGACGAGCAGGCAATTATCAGAAATGAATGGTTCATTGTTGATCACTGTCTGCTGAGTCTGTGTGAAGGTGCCTTAAAGGCTATGTACGACTTCGGGGGCAATTGTTTTATTTTTGTACCCGTTTTGAGCTAAAAAAAAAATTGGGCTGTATTACAAATATGGAGACCTTTTTTCTGTACTGGGCTGAGATGCTCTAATAGAAGGATCTGAATTTTCTCTCTTTTCCATCAGCCGGCTAATCTGACGGGCTTCTTATTTCTGCTCTCTAAACACTCATTATAGCTCAGTTCTTATCTTACTGTTAAGAATTTGGCTTAGGCTACATTTACACTTGCATTTGTAATTCTGGTATTGAGATCCAGTAGAGGATCTCAATACTGGAATTAACCCCTTCACCCGCATCACCGTAATAGTATGGCGCTGGCCGGGTCTTTAAAGATGGCATCCGCTCCTGAGCGCTGTGGGCGCCATAGCCGCGGCTGGCTGCCTGCTTCTTATAGCAGACACCCGTGGTTCATGTCCGCAATCAGCAGTAATGCTGATCACGGACATTTAACCTCTCATTTGCCATGGTCAATCTTGACCACGGCATCTGAGCGCACTGAAAACCAAAAGCACGCCCTTCCGGTGGTGCTCCGGCTCCCCCGTGCGGCGATTGGAGGAGACGGAGCTTGCGTGCAGCAGCCCCTCTCTTTGTGAATGACAGGAGGCTGCTGCATAGTATTTCCTATGGAGCCCTTGCCTGTAATAGGGCTCCATAGGAAACAAGCAATTTTCTCATAGACTCCAATGCTAGTGCATTGGAGTCTATAAAAATAGAAAAGTGTAAAAAAAAAAGTTTTTAAAAATAAAAAAACATAAAAATTCAAATCACACCTTTTTCCCAAAATAAAAATAAAATAACTAAAAAAATTAAAAAAATACACATCATGGGTGTCGTGATGTGCAAAAACACCCATAGTATAAAAATATATTCCCCATACAGCAAACAGCAAAACGGAAAAAAGCGTCCAAATGGCCAATTCGCTGTTTTTGGTCGCTTCATTGTCTACAAAAAATTAAATAAAAAGTGATCAAAAAGTCTTACACACCCCAGAATAGTATCAATGAAAAGTTCAGATCACCCTTTAAAAAAATGAGCCCCCATAAGGTTCCGTAAACAGGGGTCAAAATATGGCAACCAAAAATAAAACAGATTTTTTCCCACTTTAAATTTTTTTATCACTATCAAAACACAAAAAAAACTATACATATAAGGTATCGCCGGATTTGTACTGATCTGTAGAATAAAAGTAACTGGTCAGGTTTATCGTACATTGAACGTAGTAAATGAAAAACCGGTAAAACTGTGGTAGAATTGTTTTCTTTTTGCAATGTCACCCTATTTAGAATTTTTTACCCGATTCCCACTACATCTTATGCAATATTAAATTGTGACGTTGGAAAGTACAACTTGTCCTGCAAAAAACAAGCCCTCATATGGCTATGTGAACAGACAAATAAAAAAGTTATGGCTCTGGGAAGGCAGGGAGCCCAAAACGAAAACACAAAACAAAACAAAAAACCTCGGGGGTGAAAGGGTTAAAGTGATCCGCTTTGATTTTGCACATCAGAATGCATCTGTTCCATTAGGATGCAGTTGTGTGAGATCAAAACGAAAAAAAAAACAGATCTGTCACTAAATACATTGAAAGTCAACGGGTGATGGATGCGTTTTTTTAAGCTCCTAAAAAAAATGATCTGTCACCATTGACTTACATTGTTTTCAGTGCCGATTCCGTTTATTTCCCTGTTTATATGACCGGACACAAAACCACAGCTTGCAGCAGTTCTGTGTAAGGTAAAAAAAAGGAATGCTGCCAGAACGGAAGCCTGATGCATCTGAACGGATCTCTTTCCATTCAGAATGCATGGAGGCAAAACTGAACTGTTTTTTCTGTTAGAGGATCTCAATACGGGAAAAAAACAAAGCAAGAGTGAAAGTAGCCTTAAATAAGTGTTTATGACCTCTTAGTAAATAAAAGATGAGGGTTATTGGAGAACTGGCACAAAGTGAAAGTACCAGTCACACAGCTAGAAATACAGTTAACCCTTTGTGACAGAATGGCTCAATATTTTTTATAAAGACCAATTGAAAAGAAAATGCATTTGACTCATTTTGGGCTAAAAAGCAATCATAAAAAACAAACAAATTGCCCATAGCCTTTAAGTCTACACTGGCAGGGTGATAAAAAAAATGTGTAGGGAAAATGTTAGCCATAGCAAACATATTGATAAAAAGCATTAATTAGTATGTGAGAGGCTGTGCTTGGTGCTAATATTCACTGTTAGAAAAATATTGACCTGTCACATCATGGCAAATCCTTTATTCTTAGCTTTAGACTTTTGCCACATGTAACTTCCAGATGCCCATTCAGTTTCCTAAAGGAACATAGAAAAGCAGGGATGTGTACAACCTTTGTGTTAGGGGCATCAGGGACAACAGCAGCAAATTCTGTACCTTTTATAGCAGGGATTACAGAGATAAGGCTTGAGCGAATCAAGCTTCGGATCACAGATCCATGGTCAATTCATTCAAAAACTTTGTTTTTGATGCTGTTTCCGTAAAGAATCAAAATGTATTGGCACCGCGTAGACAAAATTCGTATCACCCGAAGTTGCCTGAGACTTTGGTGATTAACTTAATTATTTCTATCTGCGTCTTTAAAAACATTTTAAAGTAGGAATCCAAAGTCTGCTTTGCTACTGGCTGGTACCTCTGTACCAAAGCTAACTTCGGATTCCTATTTTAAAATGTTTTTAAAGATGCAGATAGAAATACCATAATAATTCTCCAAAGTTTCGCGTGACTTCAGGCAATACGAATTTTGCCGATGCGGAGCCAATACATTTTAATGAAGTTTTTGAATGAATTGACTTCAGATCTATGATCCGAAGCTCGATTCGCTCAAGCCTAGCAGAGATGCTTGGAAGGTAGACAAAGCAGCCAACAACACTTTTCCAGATGCATTGGTGCTAAGTGTGCCACATATCAGAATCTTTATGTCCAGAATGGAATGTAAAAAATAAACCATAAAGATTATTTATAAATAATCTTTGCTCTGAATATAAGCACATGATCAGCCTCATTAACCGACAACTGTAAAATGATGTTAAATAGTTACTACACATTAAACAAACTTTGCATAAATCCATAGTACCGGCAAAAATAATTGCAATTTCTTATTAGAGAAAACTGCTTCTTTCTTCAGTTATCAGCTTCCACTTCCCTTTCCACCAAACAGTTCACTCACACTCAGTTGACTAAATTTATCTTGGGTGATGATGACACAGAGCTCACTGAGGGATATTACTTGCTGCCTAAAGAAGTCTATGGAGATGGGAATTGGGGAGGAGGAGGAGAAACCAAGTGAGAGAAGCATAGACAAATATGCTACTGCAGCTAATGGTGACAGGATAGTTAAGGAGTTTCAAAAAATCAACTAAAATAGTACAACATGTCTTACAGGCACCCGGTTCTCCTCTACACTATAATGGAGCCGATGTGGATTTGCTGTGTCACTTGAACAGATTTGACTTGTGGTACTCCTAAAGGTGTTATCTAAGTGGCTCCCCAGGTCTTTACGCTTTCACCCTTCTATGTGGATCCGGACTCTGCTTCAGGGGAACCACCAGGCCTTAGCCTGCATGAAAAGAGTATTGCTCTTGACAGGGCTATGAAGCGGGTAAGCAAAGCGATGGCCATGCCCAGCAGAGGAGTGGCAGTGGGCATGGACAGTATCCATAACATCAGTGTCAGGCTGGGGTGCCTAGGGCCCACTAGTAAAATTTATTTTGCGGGACCACCGTACGAATACATTCAAATATTACCTGCTTACAGAGCAGCAAGATGCTACCAGATTATTGAACTGGTAGCTTCAACTTTGAGAAGGTAGGTCCTGGTTGAGGTGCTGTACATTGAATATATATATATGTAGTGCAGTAAGTCTACTGTGTTATGTGCCACTTGTGCAGGGGATGGGAGACTAGGGGCCCACCATGCTCAGGAGGCCACCGGGGGATTCATACATACACTGCTCACTACTTTTCTAAAACATTTCCCTGTTGCTGCTTCTCTGCATATGAGAGATACTGGAGTAATATAGGAGAAGGATCTCCTCTTCTTTATGTGTGTAGTGTATGGGAGACATCATAGCAGCTGATCTCCACCCACTAGCTTAAGGACAACTGACAATTAAGGATAGATGCTGCAGAAGGGAAAACCAGTGAAAAATTTAGGCTACAAGTCTTATAAGGCCAGAAATATTGCTACTTCTAATGTATACACATGACAACTGATTCTGTAATTCACCTGAAATGACAGGTAAACTTTTATTGCAATCATAATAATCTGCGCAACCACCTCCAGCATCTCTGCCCTAATCTTAAAGGAGTATTTTGACCACCTGCCTTTATGGTATAGTAATAGGATATGTCATAAATGTTTGACTTGTGGAGAGTCCAACCTTTGACACCCTCAACTATCTGAACAATTAAGATCCTGTGACCCAATTATATCGAGCAAAACTGCTGATGGTGGCCAAGAGAGGGAGGAGAAAAAGGGAAGAACAGGTTACGCATGCTGTAAGTCTATAACTTTAAGGAAAACACTCCAGTGCATTTCACTGTCTTTGTTTTCCATTTCTTCCTATGATTAATTTTGTATATAGTTTGCATCATAAAGAGCACATTATATAATGTGTTAAAAAAACTAACTAAAAAATTTAGATCCAAAACTATAGAGAACATGCAGGACGCAATAGAAAATGATGAGTTCTCTCAATGAAGTTGTTAGATTTATAACCATTTACTAAATTAGCTCGTAAATTGGTTTGCTCTATTCCCTTGACAAGAGGAGGATGTACAACCACCTAGTCATCTACTATGAGTGCCAGTAGACAATAGGAGACCCGTGGACCACTGTGGGAACTGATACTGATGAGCAAGCAGTAGTGCCTAGAGATAAAGACAAGACAATGGAATGCAAATCAGTTACACTGTGAAACATGGATGGGTCTTAACAATACAGCGATACAAGCCTTCTGTACAAACAAGTTATAAATCGGTGACCCTTTCTGGAGGTAAGGTTAAGCTGGACCAAAGAACATGACATTCTCTTCAATTGAAAATGCAGAGGATTCCTTCAAGAATGTTATCTTGGACAAGGTCAGCAGGTTGGTTAAAAAAAGCATAGCAAATGAAGACAAAAAAAATAAATAAATAAATAAATAAATAAATCAAACTGTATAGTTATGGAACAATCTACCTTTTACATTAAATGCTATCCTACTTCAGACCAGGTCCAAAGTTTTAGAATGAGAAACGACACAAAAAAATTATTAATGATATTTAGATGTCTAAATTTATGAGTCCGGTGTATTGCCCTCATGTCCAAAGGCCCTCCGCATTCCTAAAGGGGTTGTCCCATGAAAAATATTCTAGAGTTTTTAAACCAGCACCTGGATCTGAATACTTTTGTAATTGCATGTAATTAAAATTTAGCATAGCCACTGAGTTATTCAATATAATGTATCTGTATAGCGCCACCTGCTGCTTGTTTTTTTCTTATTTCTTTGACCTGCTCACTGAGATGGCCGCACATGCTCAGTTTCATCCTTAAACTGCCTGCAGCAGAAAAGACACTCCCCTGCTTTTCACAGTCCATGAGCTGTCAGCTTGATATAAATCTTGTGGAGCAATGAAAGGGGAGATCTCTGGATCCATGTAAGGTACAGGGCTGGTTCTAGCTTTGTTAGAAAGAGGTTGTTATTTACTATATGGTGTCTGATTTTCATTTTTTACATTAGTCATGGGATAACACATTTTAGGGGATAGGGATAACTGATCGTTGGACCTCACGATAGCTGTATTTGGCTATCTCTGGGGCTACCGTACAGAATAAATGGAGTGGCATTGTTCTTGTGATTGATGGGGGTCCCAGTGGTCAAACCCCCCAGCCATTAGCTAGTTATCCCCTATCCAGTGGATTGAAGATAACTTAAAAACTTGGCCTATTCCTTTAACTGTTCACTTACAGATGCTATTGTATATATGCTTTAGCTGATAGGCAGCACAACTATAAGAGTTGAGCAATATTCATATTTCATACTCACTATTTCATACTTATATTTCGGGTTTTTTATATGATGCATAAAGATGCTATTTTTTTAGCTTGGTTTAAAGGGTTTGTCCTGTATATAAAAAGGAAAAAAACTCTCAAAGTAAGGAATGCAATAAAATACAATGAATACCAGTACTTGCCTGGTAAATCCCCTGCTGCTCCTGTTATCCAGATTGGTATTTACAAAGTATTTATCATACTCTGTTGCAGTAATGACGCAGAGTACATGCCTGAGACCGCTGAGTTCAGTAATTGGCTGGAGCAGTCACATGACTATATGTGACATCATCACTGCAGGACAACCTTTCTTTAAAGTCCTGGACAACCCCTTTAACATGGATTATACAGTAGCTATTGAATGAAAAAGGAGACCTTTATAAAATGAGGATCTCGTATGTTAGATTTCCTACTAAAAGGAATAGTAACTGAGAATTGGACATTCTGGAATTATTGTGCACTTGTTTATGGCACTGCTTCAACCATGTATAGCCATTTGTGGCTTTTTATGTTTTTTCCAGCATTTTTTATATTTTTGCAGTATAATAAATAATGCCGTATTTTAAAAGAGGCCGACAGTTCAGGACCTGTCAGGCTCTTATTTGACAAAACATGCATTTTAGCATGGTGAACTTATAGTAAGGGACAGAAAATTGTTTTTCTTATTAAAATTGAAAAGAAAAAAAAAAACAATTTCAAAATAATCACAAGAGAAATTGTAAAAGTTGTTTTGCTGGTGCTTTACTTGTACCCGCTGCTTGTGGAGAACACTTGAAAACATAACATAAAAGTAGTGATTTGCATTTAAATATCTTGTAGAGTTTGCTATTACCTATAAAATCTATCTCCGCTTGTTGCCAGGGCTGTAAAAACTATTAAAAAGATCTTCATCCCATGAATGTATTAGAATTGAGACTTGACCATATGGTTCCCTTATGTAATCTCATGACAATGGAGTTGAATCATTTTATTGAAGTAGAACTAAAGGTCAAAATTACTTTAGATGAACTGAACAATGCTTTTTCGATTGATTTCACCAGGCTGCTCATTCTAGTTGGATGGAGGAAAACTGGCATTCTTGATGGGCAGAGTTTCAGGTAATCACTATAAGGTCTGCTGTCTAAGGAAAGGCTTCCGGAATCCAGGTTCATACAGGGGCAATATGGTACAGTTTTGGCCAAAGCCAGGAATGGATCCCAAGCAATGTCTACAAGGTCATATGCACACTAGGTAGTAATAAGCGAAGTTTTGAAAAGTTTGATTTGGCAGGTTCACTGAACTTTGTCAACAAATTAGATTTTTTGCAAATTACTTCATCACAAATTGCCTTTCATTGTGTGGAGTGGGTGCAATGACAGGGAACGGTGATTGTGCTGCACCCCTGTCATTTAACCCCTCAGATGTCGCATCTGAGACTCACATTTATTTGCTCCGGGGGTTAATTTGAGGTTAAAAATAGAAAATTATACTAAACTCATTCACTTGCTCGTAGAGAGGCTGTCCGGCTCATCCTGATTAAAGAAAACCCATCAAAGTACCTGTGGCGAGCGTGAAGACGTCACCTCATGATCAAGCTGGGCACGCTGGGCACGTGCTAACAGTAGGCATAAGATCCAAGTCAATCACAGAGGAGATTCCTGTATTAAAAACTACCATTGGATCTGTCTGGTGTCAGGTATAGTAGTTATCTTTGCTGCTATGCTTCTATACCTGTTCATTGTTCACTGTTTATCTTGGATTGTTTCACTGTGCCCATAGGTGGACTGGGAACTTAATTTGGCCCTGGAAAAAAAATCTAAAAGTGGCTCCATGTTGTAGGCAGGGTAAAATCTACAAAAGGCGGGGAAACACAAGTAGGCAGGGACAACAGAAGTAGGCAGGGCCTGTAATACTGTAATGCAGCACAAAATACCACCCCAGCAGAACCAAATAGCAAGTGTATCACAAAATACCGTCCCAGCAGAACCAAACAGTGTATTACAAAATACTGTCTCAGTAGAAGAAAATTCCAAAGTGCAGCACTAATACCTTCACCACAGTATTGAGGATACAGTTGAGTTCAGGAGGGCACCTACAGCCGTTGGCCAGGTTTATAAGAACCTGGTACTTCTAGCATTAATTATTAGGGCATCAGATGATCATGTACTCGGCCGGCCCAACCGAAAATTTGCCTGTGGGGTCTATGGCTACTCCTTCTCTGGAGTTGTCATGGTTCCCCCTGCTGCTGCTTCCTCGGTAGGACAGCAGCGTTTGAACCGAGAGCAGGGCCAAGCCTTCTCTGACATTGGAGCCCCGGTCCAATGAGGAAGTGTGTCGGGGCTCCCAAGCATCAAGGCGCATGGGCGGCAGCGCTACCTAGCATGCAGGGACGCCAGCGTGAGGGTGTCCCTGCTTAGGATAATTCCCTGACCATGGCTAGTTTGACTTTATTAATGAGCTACTCCAGTACTGAATTTTGGCTTGTATACATCTCTGTTCTGGTCAATGTACACTCCGGAAGGGCTAACATATGTCCTGCACAGCTCATTGACATATCGACATTGAAGTTGCTAAATGGGCATGTAAGACCGACTCTGGAAATGCCTCAAATGCAACCCAGAACCGCTTACTTATAAACAGAGTTAACATGAGCCCCCTATTTTTACCCCAGGACTTTCTGAATTTGCCAGGACTGTCTCTGAAAATTAAGCACAGTCCATGCAAATTTAGGACTGCTGGCAACTATGCATGAAGGGTAGCTTTTTTACCAGAAAACTGCCCTCCATGTGCACTAACTGGTTGTGAATATTGTAGCCCCAGCGCCCATATGTATTCTGGGGGCGGGGATCTTGATACATCACAGAAAGTGGGTATCATTCTGTAGGAAAGGGTCAGTGTCTTTAGAAAGAGGACATGCTCACACTATTCAATTTTCCCGTGAACAAATTGATTGTGTAATCCTAACCTGACTAGACAGCTATGAAAACAGTCTATTGTGTCCAGTTACCATCATCCAAAAATTGATCAAATTATCTAAAAGAAAAACTTTGCAATCAATCACTGCACAGCTTTCATTTTGCATTCTGTTTTTGGAAAATGACAGCTGCATTGTGATTGGTTGATATGGGTAACAAATACTTTTTTTTATGTTGGGCAATTTTCTAAATCTGTCTCTACAGTGTTGCTCTGTTGTCATTATGTGACAACCCCTTTTTCATTTTGTGGCCCATCAACGAAACAGATCATAAAAATATGTTTGGTGGGGTCTGTCTTTTGTGACCCCGTACCAATACCAAGATGTTGGCCCCAAAGCCATGGCCTTAAGGTATAGCAGCATTGCTCCTGGGCATGGCAGTCACTCTGTTCACCTCCTCCGTCACTCCCAGGGAGTTTGGATCCACCAGTTTCTTTCCCGTTCTTTCTGGCAGTCCTGGCCATTGGGATATAGCACCTCTTCCTCTCACAGTCTGCAGCCTTCTTCGTGTTAGCTTTCCTCTCCATCATACAGGGTGAGGTCTGCCTCTGCTCTTTCTGTAGGACACATACATTTCTCAACCTCTTAAAGGGCCAGTGTACATGCACCCTAATCTTTCCAAGCCAATGGCTGACCACCTTGTGGTACTTTAGGCACCTTTCCCTTTTTGAGGGTGTCTCAGCAATAGGTTCTAATTTGCTAGTGTCCTACAAAAGTGGGCTGTTTCTACATTGTCTACTCATGTATGAACTTCTGCCTGTTTCCTGGATTTGACCCTATGCTGCCTGATCTGCCTGGTCTCTGTACTGACCCTGAGCTACCTGCCCTGACCTTGGACTGTTTATCATATTGCACAGACTCTGCCTGCCATGACCTCGGCCTGACCCTGACTACAGTTTTGTTCCCTCAATATTTCGACACTGGTGTCTCTTGACCCCTGTGGGTCAGTATTTGAACCGTACTTGAACAGAGACTACTGCAAGAGTCCAGATCCCTGTATAGAGGTTAAAAGATGAATACCAGGGGGCCACTTATACAATGCCCTTAGGAGTAGCCCCAAGTCAAATATCTTCAACGCAATCAAATCTCTGTAACATATAACAGTGTACACCCCCCATAGGGATAAATGCACATGGTGGAATTAGCTGAACATGTTCACGTCTCTATTACCCATTGATAGGTCTTTATCTGAGTATTCTACTATACTGAAACCACTTATTAATGGAAATAGATTATAACAATATCTTGAGAGACCAAACAAATGCTTGCTCTTTAAACTAAGAAAAGTAAATGAATTGGACAGAAAGGTGCAATCTATTTACAGGTCTCTTGCTGCTGGGAGTCACCATGATCAGCTTCTTTATATGGGTGAGACACTACATCTTTGTATGGTACCCACTAAAATGGATGGGCATTCATTGTTTTCAATGGACTTTGATGGTACTTGGTAGCTGGCTGTTAGGGTACTTTTACACTTGCGGCAGGACGGATCCGGCAGGCTATTCAGCCTGCCAGATCCGTCCTGCCACAAGTGCCCCTGCACTGCCGTGCTGCCGCTCAGTCCCCATTGACTATAATGGGGCGGGGGGCAGAGCTACGGTGATCTCCGGCCGTGCCGCTGCGCCGTAGCTCCGCCCCCGGCCCCATTATAGTCAATGGGGACTGAGCGGCAGCACGGCAGTGCAGGGGCACTTGTGGCAGGACGGATCCGGCAGGATGAATAGCCTGACGGATCCGTCCTGCCGCAAGTGTAAAAGTACCCTTAATGAATATATATGGAAAAGGACGGGCACTCCAGCTCTGGATCAAACTGGAAAAAAAATTATTTTATTTACACTCTTTGAATTCGTGCAGTGTACACAAAAAAATATTTAAACTCAGGATAACAGGTGAAAGGTGCAGAAGCAAATGAGACGACCGTAGGTTATAGTCCGTCCATTTGCCCGTCCATCAATCCCCTGTATCAGGATATACACATATATAATTAATCCTTATAGTATAATACCAACACTAAGAACCTAAGAGTTGATATAATAATATATATGACCTGTTAATTACTAATGGACATCCAATATATAAAAAATAAATATATATATCAGCAATAAATGTCTAATATTTCATTCCCAAAACATTTTTGGTATTAGTTCATCCAAAATTAGTAACGGTATTGTTGGCTAAATGATTCAGTCCATCTAAAATCGCCAAAGCACAAAAAAAATAAAATAGAAAAATTCATTGATTAATAACTGTACCAGTCCATCCAGAGAGTAAATAGACTGATACAGTTATTAATCAATGTATTTTTCTATTTTTTTTTGTGCTTTGGTGATTTTAGATGGACTGAATCATTTAGCCAACAATACCGTTACTAATTTTGGATGAACTAATACCAACATTTTTTTGGGAATGAAATATTAGACATTTATTGCTGATATATCTATTTATTTTTTATATATTGGATGTCCATTAGTAATTAACAGGTCATATATATTAATACATCAACTCTTAGGTTCTTAGTGTTGGTATTATACTATAAGGATTAATTATATATGTGTATATCCTGATACAGGGGATTGATGGACGGGCAAATGGACGGACTATAACCTACGGTCGTCTCATTTGCTTCTGCACCTTTCACCTGTTATCCTGAGTTTAAATATTTTTTTGTGTACACTGCACGAATTCAAAGAGTGCAAATAAAATACATTTTTTTTCCAGTTTGATCCAGAGCTGGAGTGCCCGTCCTTTTCCATATATATTCATTATTATTGCCATTGGGGTAAGGTGGGACCCATTTTGGACGTTAGAGCACCCTGTTTCCATCTCTCTCCTAAAGTGAGCCACTCCTAGTCTACTAAAAGTACCCTTAGCTGTCGCTAATGGAAGGGGTCCTAAAGGGGTAACAGCCTGCTGCCCCTTTAATTCAGTCATATAGGCTATGATGTATGTATAGAAATCTGTCCCTGAATTGAAGGAGTGGCTTTCAAAAGAGTTTTGTTGAAAATAGAGAGATAACTCTTTTATAGAGATAATTACTTTTGTCAGTATTTATGGTATAACACTAATTATAATGTCAGATGAGAAGAGTGTTGTCTGTAAATTAGAAGTGAAATGAAGTAGGGACTAGGGTTGTCATGATACCAAAATTTTGATTCAATTTCGATACCATAAAAAAGTATTGTGAATGTGATACTTGATACCATTCGATACCACAGGAATAAAATAAAGCACCAAAAAAGCTGTGTGCATTCCATATTTTATGGAACGTCTGGCCCATAATAGAACAGTCCTATTCTATGTTTTGGGGGGACAAGGTGACTAAAAATGGCGAATTGCGCGGTTTGATTTTTTTTCTGGTATAGCTGATATGTTTATTTTTTATTGTTTTCAAATTTTATATGCAAAATTGGGAAAGGGGACAACTTCAACTTTTAGTATGTTGTTTTTCTTACTTATTTTCTTTTTTTACTTTTTATTTACTAACTATTAGCCCCCTTAGGGGCTAGAAGCCTTGTCCTATTCACCCGAATAGAGCTCTATTAGGGGGAATAGGACATTACACTCTCCCTGCTGCCCTGTGCATAGTACACACAGCAGCAGGGAGCTTACCATGGCAGCCAGGGCTTCAGTAGCGTCCTGGCTGCCATGGTAACCGATCAGAGCACTGCAATTACACTGCTGGGGCTCCGATCGGAACTGCCACTGGGGAGGGGACCCTGTGGCCACTGCCACCAATGAATATAACAATGGGGGGGTGCACCTGTGGCCACTGCGCCACCAATTATACTAATACTGGGGGAGGGGGAGGAGGGGTCGGGGGGCGCACTGCTCTACCAATGAATGTAATTAATAAATGAATTCAAGTATAGGAGGCAGCAATAACAGGGCATGCGATCCACCGAACCGCGGGTTAACCTGAGGGGTTAATTGCCGCGATTCGCGGGATCGCTGTGCCCTGTTATTGAGGCCGGGTGCTGGGGCTGTGATACCGCTGCCGACACCCGCTGCCTATACTTGAATTAATGTGTTTACATTCATTGGTAGCAAGGTGGCCCCAGTCCCTCCCCTCCTCCTCCCAGCTACCTCCCCATTGGTGGCAGCGGCAGCCGTGTCACAGTGGGGAGGGAGGGACTCCATCCTTCTCCACCGTGCTAGTGACGAGAACATGGCACGCGCTGAGAGCAGCAGCAGCGCAGCCTAGTATCGGTAAATAGTAAGACCCGGTATCGTATTGATCCAGGTCTAAAAGTACAGTATCAATTGGGTATCGATACTTCAATACCCCGTGCAGCCCTAGTAGGGACAATATATGTTTGTATTTGTTGCTTGACAGTGTCAATGAAGCTCAGAAGATCTTGATGGTAATGCTTTATTTTGAGTCACACCGGACTAAATGGTATGGATGAAAGCTTATCTTCAAGGTATAAACAAGTGAAAAGATTTATACTTATGTCATCCATTTGTCACCCAGTTGTTAAATTGCAATAAATAAAATATAGAGAAGGGAAAAACTCTTTTGCCTCTATATATATATATATATATATATATATATTTACAAGCCTATACCATGGATGTGTTGCAGATGACCCATCAAAACTGAGATTTTTCCGATTAGATTTTTATAATGGTATTTGTTACTGATGTCATTATAAGTCTTTGTGTATTTAACTGATGGACCTGGTACTGTGGACAGTACTGTGGTCCCGGGTTTAGAGGGTAAGATATTTTCTTGCCTTTTTGGAATGTTTCGTAAGTGGCATAATGGTTTTAAAGGAGCCTTCGGGGTACCTGCATACGATGCAGAATATGTGCGGTTTATCCTTGTGGATTTCATAAATTGCAGAAATTGACTGCTGTGTGGATCTTGAAATCTGCGGCATGTCAAATTTTTGTGTAGATTTCATCCTTTTCGATGGAAGGGTGAGTTCTGCGGAAAATCTGCATCAAATCCGCACCAAAAATCACATAAAAACTGCACACATGCACAATAAATAGTGTGGATTTATGTACGTTTTCGGTGCAGTTTTGGTGAAGATTTCTTGTGGATTTTCTCCACACAAATCTGCACCTTGTGCAAGTATCCTAATTGAGGGGTAAGCATGCCTTTGCTTTTGTATAGCTCCAACCCACTCCTTTTTTATGGTGGTTATAGTGTTCTTTGCTTAGTATACGTTGGTTTGTTCATTTTATCTCAGCTGGTGGGCTATTCTTGTACATGATTTAGTTCTTCACATGTCCTCTGTTATCAGGGGCCTGGCAGAGGGTACTATGCTTTATGGCTGAGGGCTGCTTATTTTGAACAAATAAAAAGTAATCTGATGAACTCTGTGGCCAAAAATTCTGAAATAGGTGTATTTTATATATTGTCTTGGCAAAAATGTTTTATTTTTTAATTTTAGTTATTGGGATTTGTTGCATCTTTAACACCTTAGTGACCGGGTATACTCCTTTTTACGGGGAAGTGAAGGGCAATAGGGACAATATGCTGTATATTTGCGTTTTCTGCTTGACAGTGTCATAAAGCTCAGAGGATCTTTATCTGCATGCTGCATGGCTCTCCACTACATAATGTGCATTGTGTAGTCACCGCACCTATTTCCAGCACCGGAGCTACTCCCAAACAGCTGACTGGTGGGGGTGCGAGGTGTCAGATACCCACCAGTCTGATAATGATAGCTTATCCGGAGAATAGACTGTTAATATAAAAATCCTGGAGAAACCCTTTAAGGCCATTGATTGTCCAAATTGATATCTTTGAACTTTTTCAAATATTATAGGACAATAAAGCCTAAATCACATAAAAACATAAATATGTATGTATGGTATTATTATAAGTTCTTAGGTTCTTAGTCTTGGTGCACAGGGTTGATGCTTTTTAGTGCTCTTACTGTTTCCCTATGTACATCACTGTTTTAGTTATTTGTCCCTATTTCTTCATTTTGTTTTTTAAATGGCTCAATAAAATGTTTTTGAGCTAGTAAACCTTAAAGGGACACTGACAGGCCGGTACAGCATATGAAGTGTTTTATATCATACTATCGGTCTTAATGTGCTTAACCCAATCATACTATTATCCCCCCTGTCTGCCTTTCCTATACTTTTAAAAAACTTTTTTCTTGATATGTAAATTACCTGACTTTATGCCCAAAGGGCAGTTCCTCTTCCAGCTTTATGCCCAGCCGGGCCCCAACTGCCGTCTGCACGGCAGAAATACTCCGCATGCCCAGTACTGTCTTACTGGCATCGGCCTCACATGTTAGCTGTGCGCCTGCGCCAGATACGGTCCCCGGCATCCTCCAGCTCCAGTACCTAAATGTGACCGACTAATCTATGTGGCGCAGGCGCACTCAGGTACATTTTTTAAAAGTATAGTAATAAAGCCAGACAGGGGGGATAATAGTATGATTGAGTTAAGAACATTAAGACAGATAGTATGATATAAAACACTTTATATGCTGTACCGGCCAGTCAGTGTCCCTTTAAGGATATTTTTCCACTACAATATATTTCCATTAAACTTGTCGAGCACTAATATCTAGTGGGGCAGCTGAAACGTAAGTGTGGTTTTGTTCGGAACATTTCCTATCTTTCATTTCTCTCTGCTTTTTGTGCAGTCTATGGGTTGGGCATGAGAAACAAACGCCCCATTGTCTTAAAATTGACACCTGGAGGTCTATTTATCTGTTCCCCCGGATACAGAACTTCAACAAGTCTGGAGACCGAGACTGCCCTCAATTTATCAAACAAAGCAATTTCACAGAAAGGAATACATCTGCATTTTACTATATTACTCTCTTAGGAAGACAATGATAAATGCATTTTATATGTGGTTGCATTATATTGCCTGTCAGCCACAAACTCGAATAACTAGAAATAATAGAATAAAACTGAGAACATATAATTTCTACAATCTGTTCAATGATAACATGATCATATTAGAAGGTTATATGTGAATATTCACAGGGAAATTATAAAATTAGCGTAGCAACAAGTAATTACACAATTGAACATTTTAAAGGAAGCCAAATACTAAAAGTGGAATTCACAAAAAAATACATTTGTAATATTTCTCTTAACTGTCTTCTCGACATGATTATGAACTTCCATGAAATGCTGGTTTTGCACTGTCTGAAAGCCAAGGCTCAGATGTGGACAAAGTCTCGTAAGGGGTTGCAAATTTAAACCGAAACCTTTTCAGCATTCCTTACTCAGTTCTGAAAGTGCCATGGTGTTCCGTTCATGACATTTCTTGATGCCTCTGATGGATTCTCTGTTACTGACATGGTTTGACCCTGACCTTGTTCTTTTCACAGAATTTTATTTCTGATTTCTCTATTGCCTGGCCAGTCTATGATTGCCACTGCTCAGTCTGACATACTCTGCTCCAGTTGTCTCTACAATCTAGTTTATATACATGGTGCTTGCATTTGTGCCATTCCCAGAATTCCAGCTGCTGCTACCTACTATAACCTGCAGCTGATGTGCCCTGCCAATTATAAATGGCACTCCAGAATGTCAGCTGCCGCTATTTGTCATCTATTCCAGCCAGGGGCTTAGCTAAAGGCTCGTGGGCCCTGGGGCAAGAGTACAACGTGGGCCCCCCGTCTTCCCTCAGTACTTTGTAGCCAGGGGCAGGGAAGCCTTTGTGCTGCCCGAGGCAAAAATTGAAACGGCAACCCCCCATGCAAAATTCTTGACCTAACCCCTTCCCTCCAGCCAGAGATATAACTTGACCAGCATGCACTTTCTATAATACTGGTGTCTTTTTATGCAGCTCAAGGGTCTTTGGGCCTCCTCAGGCTCCTGGGCCCAGTAGCGACTTCTACCTCTGTACCCCCTATAGCTACGCCCCTGATTCCAGCTTTCTCTATGATCTTCAGCTGAATCTGTAGGAATAGAGTTCATGAGGAGACAGGTCCAGATGGGAGGTCACCTTGCATGGGGACTTGCATATAAGGCCCAGTGTGGCACCAATAAAGTATTCCTGCTTTACCCCTTCATAAAGTCTTGACTCATGTTGGGGGATGGGATAACTACACACTTGGGGACTTCTATATCACAATACTCCCCTGAGTATAAGCTCTTGTAAGAGCTTGTTCCTGGTTCCTGTTCTCTGGATTTAGGAGAGGTTCACCCACTGGAAGCTGAAGCCCGGGCTTGGGTCCATTGTGGGTGGAGGACGGCGAGACCCCCAACCAATCTGTGGTGGTTCGTGGGGTCTGTAGTGGTCATGGTGTCTGGTGGAGTGCTTGGAGCCCTCGGGAAGTGCTAGGAGCATCCGTCAGAGGAAGGTGCCCAGTCGGGGTGCCAGGCGTTCCGTTACACAAGCCTTCTACAAGATCATTAATAAACATATTGAAGAGGATAGGGCCCAGTACTGACCCCTGAGGTACTGTACTAGTGACAGTGAACTAATCTGAGTGTGTACCGTTAATAACCACCCTCTGTTTTCTATTACTGACCCAGTTACTTACCCACCTACAGACATTTTCTCCCAGTCCGAGCATTCTCATTTTATATACTAACCTTTTATGCGGTACAGTGTCAAATGCTTTGGAGAAGTCTAGATATACGACATCCATTGATTCACCGCTGTCAAGTCTAGAACTTACCTCCTCATAGAAACTGATTAAATTAGTTTGACATGACTGATCCCTCATGACCCCATGATGATATGGCGTTATTTGCTTATTTTTATTGAGGTGCTCCAAGATAGCATCTCTTAGAAAACCTTCGAACAGTTTACCCAGGACAGAGTTTTTGGGCCCTTTTTGAATATTGGCACCACATTTGCTATGCACCAATCCTGTAGAACACTCCCTGTCAGTAAAGAGTCCTTAAATATCATAAATAAGGGTCTGGCTATGACATTACTTAATTCTCTTAGGATACAGGGGTGTATGCCATCTGGTCCTGACGATTTGTCTTTTTTAATCTTTTTAGGACGGCGCTGTACTTCTTCATGGGTTAACCTTTTATTCCCATAAGGTATGTACCTCTCACAATTAGATTTTAGGATGCTTTTAATATCCCATTTTGTGGCTGTATTTTTATTTTTGAGGACTTTGTCCCAGTTAGGCCTATGGCCTCTCTTGGTTGGCAAAATTTAGCTTTTTTGAAGTTTGGTATTTTTGTTCCTCTGAAGAAACACTCTTTTGAAGGATAATTGGAAGGTTATTACTTTATGGACACTATTTCCCAGGTGTCCCCCAACCTGCACATCTGTTGTTCTGTCAGGTCTATTGGTTAATACTAAGTACAGTATGGCCGTCCCTCTAGTCAGGTCCTAAACCAGTTGGGAAAGGTAATTGTCTTTGGTTATTGCCAAGAACCAGTTTTTTATGAGATATACAGCTTTCAGTTTCCCAGTCTATATCTGGGTAGTTGAAGTCCCCCTATAACAATGACCTCATGATTTGCCGCCTCGTCTATCTCGTTTAGTAGTATATTTTCTGTGGACTCTGGTATATTAGGTAGTTTATCATAAACTCCTATTAGTAATTTATTATTGTTTTTGGCTCCATGTATCTCTACCCACAGTGACTCCACATGTCCATGTCCCTCACTTATATCTTCTCGGACTGTGGGCTTTAGACAGGACTTTACATAAAGGCAGACCCCTCCCCCTCTCTGGTTTTGGCGATCCTTTCTAAACAGACTGTAACTGTGAATTGCTAATGTGTATAGCTAGTTTAAGAAAGTGTTAAAGTGATCACTGACTTATGTGATTTCTGTATTTTGTAAGTGGTTTATAAGAATAGTTTATCTGAAACAGTTTTTTGTCATCTGCTTTAATCATGCTATTTTAGTATATGGCCACATATAGGGAAGATTTTCCACAGCAGAGTTTCCAACACGGATTTTAATCCATGATGAATTCACAGCAAAAACCACAAGTTAATAAAGACAATATCAATAAATGAGGTGGGTCACTCCAGACAATAATGTAAAGGGGCAAACCACCAATACCATGCAATGTACTGAAAGTAATAAGAAACTGGCTCTCTAGAGGCCCTGCAAAGTAATATAATTTATTATACACGTGCAATTATGCTGGTAGTAATGGTAATAATATTAAAATGATAATAGCATACTAATCCACCATAGCATTATATAGGAGCATTGTGGCATTAAATGGTTATCATACTCATCTCTTTCTCTGTATAGTCTGTCAAACTAGGACTACTGTTACTAGGACTCATGCACATTACTGTATTTGTCATCCATGCATTTCTATGGGACCATGCACACATCCATGTTTTTGCAGATCCATGTGGCCTTTCCAGAAATTATAGAACATGTCCTATTCTTGTTTGTATGCTGGATGAGAATAGTCAAAAATAAAAATGCAAAGCAAATATTAGAATATCTCAATATACTCATTTATGTTTCATAAAAAAAAAAAAAAATATGAAATAAAATAGTCCCTAGTGACATTATTAATAGATCCATCTTCAGAGATGTATCTATAATAACATGGCATTAGGGAATATATTAATTGGTGTCAGGTAGTAAGTGCTTTTCAAGGCATAGTACTGTTTTATAGCACTGCGTTCAACAGTCACTTGTTGGTAAAATTCTGCATTCAGCGAGCAGATGATAATAGAGGCAATATTAGATCGCTGATAATGGAGGCAATATTAGATTGGTCCTTGCAACAAGTGGTATACTTCTGGTACAATGCTGCAATATGATCACTGTCATGCAAAGAGCTAGTTAAATGTAAGTATCTTTGCTGCCTGTACTTGTAATAGATGTAGTGCTTTATTACATAAGATGCTTCAGTTTGGCCAAACAATGTATTAAATGTGATTAGCTGCTCACAGCCAAGGCCGGTGGTTAGAATTGTGGTGCTGCTGGTCATGCTCAGCCTGATAGTATCATCAGTATAATGATAGTATAGGGCGGTAATTTTCTACTGTTGACCTATTGTAAAGTATTGGGGATACTTATAATAAGCATCCTCAATACTTCACAATAGGTCAAGAAATGTATTGCCTATCATTATAATGGGTATTTCACTCCTTCTAGCCTTCTATCATCATTGAAGTCAGGGAACTAAAGGGAAAGCTAAGAAGACAGTGGAATCGCCCATTTCGGGGTGGCTATTCAGCTTTTGGTAGGGTCAGCTAGGGCTAGCTTCTAGGTGGAGTCTCTCTCCACTCCTAGTCTCACCGCACCTGACCTTGACCGCACCAGGATTATAGAGGGTGAGATAAGAAGACAGTGGGATCACCCTTATCAGAAGCTATTACACTTTAGGTAGGGTGAGGAAGGGCAAGTCTTTCTACTAATATATTGTTTTTTTTTAAATGGAACAATAAAGGGTATATTTTAGGGAGGGGTTTTATTTTTTTCTGTTTGTCATAGTGAATTTCAAACCTTTTCCTTGCATCTGAGCTTACTGATAGCTGATCTATCAGTTCTGTGCAATTTCTGGACCTCTATAACGCAGATATTTGGTCCACAATTCTGCAGTAGAAAATGCTCTGACTATCAGTCATGTGTGAACATACCCTTATTGTTATTGTAACCTTCTAGAATATAGGTGGTCTTCGAGACGGTCAAGGTGATCATAAAAGCTATAAGGCTTCATTTACACATTTACTTTTTTTGTTTGTGTTTTTGGTGGCAGTCACATACTTTATTTTACACTGAACAAAAATATAAACACAACACTTTCGGTTTTGCTCCCATTTTGTATGAGCTGAACTCAAAGATCTGAAACATTTTCTACATACACAAAAGACCCATTACTCTCAAATATTGTTCACAAATCTGTCTAAATCTGTGTTAGTGAGCACTTCTCCTTTGCCGAGATAATCCATCCCACCTCACAGGTGTGGCATATCAAGGAGCTGATTAGACAGCTCACTAACACAGATTTAGACAGATTTGTGAACAATTTTTGAGAGTAATGGGTCTTTTGTGTATGCAGAAAATGTTTCAGATCTTTGAGTTCAGCTCATGCAAAATGGGAGCAAAACCGAAAGTGTTGCGTTTATATTTTTGTTCAGTGTACATAGTTTCATATTTCTTATGTGCATTAAAAAAACACTGGGGGGGGGGGGGTGGCCATGCTTGCACATTATAGGAAAAAGCACAGGCCTCTCTGGTGGCCAGAATTGTGGGAGCGCACATAGGCACGCATGGACAGCAGATCCTGTTCAGCCACCTCGTATCTGTGCTGCAGTGGTGGCTAGAGGTGAGAGAAGTTTTGAAAAATTCGATTCGGCAAGTTAGCCAAGAAAGTCTATTTGTTCTGAATTAATTTGTCACGAATTGCTATAAATCAGGTATACCCAGGCCACTCTGCCTTAGGGTATGGCCACATGGAGCGGCCATGATGCGGGCACGTTGCAGCCATGCTGCGGTAAAGAACTGTGTGGCCAACTAGCCTGTAGCTGCCTTTCATTTAATAATGAAGACTGCACTGTATAGTCCTTCTTCATTGTTAATGGCCGCACGGCACCTTTAAACAGGGGCTGCTGCTGGTATGGGGTTTGGCTGGTTAGGTAGGGCAACAACAGTGGCGTACCTACCATATAAGCAGACCACGCAGCTGCTATGGGGCCCGTGAGGGGCCCGTCTATCTTCTTAACTGTCTCACGTCTGCTAGCCCTGCCTCTCACATCCTGGCCTCGCCTCCTGCCTGCTAGCTCCACCTCCCGCCTGCTAGCTCAACCACGTGTGATTCCTCCCCACCAGTAATGAAGTAAGTGACGACTTGTAGGTGAGGACAGTGCAGAGTTGTATGTATGTGTGTGGAAGAGGGGGATTTAGGGCATTCCTCTGCACACATGCCATTCAGAACAGGAGGAAAGCTGGACTCAGCTTTTCTGATGTCCTGCATGGCACAAGTGCAGAGGCATAGGAAGATATGAGGGTAGGTGGGAGTTGTGTTACTCAGCTGTCTCAGACTATTCTCATGTCTCTCTACATCTTTACATCATGTAATGTCACTCAGATTTCCTGCTATCCTACAAGGCATAAATGCAGATAATAAGAACATGGAAAGGCAGGGGGAAAGGCTTTACTCAGCTTTCCCAGAGACTCATGTCTCTGTCTCAGTGTTCCCCAGCTGTCCTGCATGACACAGAGGATGGGGGAAGAGAGGGGCACTCACTTCCTCAAACTTTTCTTATGTCTCTGTGCATGTGCTATGCTGGACAGCAGGAAAGTTGGGTGGTATTACATCATGTAATGCCCCAAATTCTTGTCAAAATATGCTGAACACCGCCAGAGCCTACCAGATCCCATTTACTATAATGGGTTTGTTGGATTCTGGCATGAGTACTGCCATTTTGTAGAACAAATTTTGTAGAAGTTAGGGAGGGTAGTGAGAGGAGCCAGGGCGCATAGTGGGAGGGACTAAGAATAGGCATGGGGGCCCAATTAAAATTCTTGCTATGAGGCCCAATGATTTCTATGTATGTCCCTGGGTAACAATATGCATATTATTGCTGTTCTTGCATGCAATTTCCTGCAGGTTATTTGACAGTAAACACTGAATATTAATCAGCTCTGGCATACCCACTTCTCCAAGCCCAGAGCTCTCCTGCCCTACAGATGGAAGCCCTTCTTCTGCCATCTGCTTTTCCTCCTTCTCCACATAATCTAATATCGATGAGAATATGTCATCAGGAATATCCAGCTCCTCCTCTCTCTGCATCTTGCTGACTTTTCTAGGACATGGAGGCTTTGAAGTATGATTTAGAAGAAGTAAAACCAGCAAAAGATGGGAATGGTCATCATTAAGACCTGGCCTCCCTAAGGGGTGCCGACTGGATGGTATTGGTTGGCATGCTGGCGCTGGAATAATAAAGGCTCCATCTTATTGGTATTGAATTACATATCTTAGTTTATTGCTGATGTAGGAATAAGTAAATGTAGAAAAAAATAAATAAAACTGATGCAGCATAAGTCTCCCTGCACTCTCCCCGCAGTCTCCTGTATTCTCCCTGCAGTCCCCCTGCACTCTCTCTGCAGTCTCCGTCTCCAATATTCTTCTATTAATCGTTTCAGCAACACTGTCCCTAGTGCATGAGCGCTTGCCATGTCTCTCCCTATGCTCAGCTCACACGACAATGGTGGAGACAGCACAGGATGGGGGTTTTATAGGGCTATGACATCACAGGGATGGCTATCTGCGCATTGGCTGGCTGCATTATGGGTGATCTCGCGTTCCCGGACTTTTTCCTTTCACGTTGTAACATGAACAGCCTCCATTTTAGAAAAAAACGGATCAATGGCAGATAACAGTGGTGTTTCGGTCGTTAGCCTTGGGCCTGTCGTTTCTGTGGGGCCCATCACTTAAAACACCCATTACAAGGAAGGAGCGCTCTGATGCTCATAGGAGAAAGGACGTTGTGATGACATTATTGCCATGTGACCAGTTACATCAATATGGCGATGACATCATCACAGATCTTTTCTCTCCAGGAGGAGTGTTGCTGCAGGCGACATTTGCTTTAGTTTTAGGGATTTTTTTGTGTGGATATTTCATCAGGAAAAGGTGACAGAGGGTGTTATACTATATACTATGTGTTATAATATATACTATGTACTGTGGACTACTGCATACTGTTGGGTGTTATACTGTATATTACATACTGTGAGGTGTTATACTGTATACTGCGAGGTGCTATACTGTATACTACATACTGTGGGTGTTATACTATATACTGTATATTCTGGGGTGCTGTACTGTATACTACATACAGTGGGCCGCCATACTGTACACTTTGGGGTGCTATACTGTATATTGCATACTGTGGGGTGCTATACTGTATGTTACATACTGTAGGCTGCTATACTACATCGATCATAGGTTAAAAGAAGAATTTGAACCTTTTTTCCAACGGCGCTGCCAAGGATCACAAGATGGTCAGCTGTCTGCTTTAACAGAGTTTATTGGTCTACGCGTTTCAGGGGTGGATGACCCCCTTCTTCAGGACCGAAGTCAGAGGTCCTGAAGAAGGGGGTCATCCACCCCTGAAACGCGTAGACCAATAAACTCTGTTAAAGCAGACAGCCGACCATCTTGTGATCCTTAGCAGCGCCGTTGGAAAAAGGTTTAAATTCTTATTTTAACCTATGATCGACGACTACTCCAGTGCTCACATTTTTTCGAGCAAAGGAAGGAACCTAGGCTGCAGCCAAGCACCCGTATGCTGGTCGGGTCAGAATACCAGCAGGAGCCCATACAGTTGTTGTGACTCTCTCACAACATGATCTGGTAAGCGTACTACATTATATATATATATATACACGTGTCCATTGCAAGCAACACCACACATGAGGCGCTGTCCTCTTTCTCTGTCTTTTTTATCTTGCATATTCTGCTATACTACATGGTATATAAAGTGCATACTATGGGGTTTTATATGCTATATACTGCATACTGTGGGGTGATAAACTGAATACTGTGTGGTGTTATAATCTATATTCTGGGGTTCTGTACTGTATACTTTGGGGTGTTAGCCTGCTTACGGTAGAATTTGAGGTACTCTTGGTTTGTTACTATAAGTTCAGAGCACAATCAGTTTTTTTTTTAGGAAGAAATATATGTGGGCAGAATATATTAGATAGAGGGTTGACACCATCCCCTCATAAGGTTCATAAGCCCGAGTGGGAACCAGAAACTATAAAACACAATGAAATATTGATTCCAAATTCACAGTTTGACAGTAAAGTGTTTTATAATTCTGAGATTAAACGGCACTTGCCTCAAATGTAGGTTGTAACCACTTTAGTCCGTGAGACGACCTTTTAAAGCGTACCTATCTTTTCATGTGGCTTTTCAGAATATCCTGTCTTCTGTGTGTACAGTGCATGAAAAATAACACTACATCGGACCATCATATTACGTTCCCTGCACAGTTTAGTCAATTGGGTGAAGACTAGCTGCTATGATGTCTCCAATACAGAGCACACAGAGAAGAGGAAATCCTGGCTCCACCATGTCTCTGGAACCCCCCTTTCTTCACCTACCAGTAGCAACAGCATGAAGGACATTATGGAACAGTACTGAGCATTGTTGCTGTGAATCCATCTTTTAAGGAGATCTTTTCCACATGGGGGGGGGGGGGGTTAAGAAATTGGATAACCCCTTTAACGGATCATGGCTAAACACATTTACTACAAATTAGGCCCCAATTTTATGGTGGACATCTATGCTGGCTCACAGCTGTTGAAAATGTCATTATGTGGCAAATTTGGCTTATTTTTTCACCAAGACAACGAATAGTGCCACACTTGTCCATAGGATAAGTCTTATATTGAACCTTATCACCATTGAACTGAATTACGGTACCTAATACCGGCTCAGCCCCTTTTTTTAAGTCTGTTACAGTTATAGAGGAAACAGATAATGGCTTATATGAAGGGACAGACTGCACTGCCAAGGGGCATTAGAAATTTAGCTATTGCCTAAATTGCACTACTGGGAATGCTCCTGCTCTATTTTTCTTATATGTTTGAATACTGAAATTGCAATAAGGCTAAAGGAAAAGTTGTATACTTCGATTTTCTTCAGTTACAGCAGAAGTCATATAAATAGCTTTTTTTGCACATGAAAGGGAGAAGTCTTGCTGTATCTTGTACCACCTCAGTCAGCAATAGGATCTTCAGAGAAATAGCAGGAATGCCACAGAAAGATTAAATCTTCCATCAGGTAGGTCCTGAGTTATCCTAAACCAGTAAGTAAATGTAATAGTAACTTTGTATTCAAGAAAAGCACTAGTTGTCCAATATATTCCAAAGGGAAGATTTATAGAGACCTTAAGCTATAAATGTTTTACGAATATCTAGTATATGGTTTATACATATAAAATAGATTTTTTTTTAAATATACAAAAAATATAAGTATATGAATATAAGATATACATATAAAAGCTAAACTAAATAATACATAAAGTACAATTGGATGTACATAATCAGTTTATTGTTTACGCTAATTGGATATTCTGAAAGTCATATATTTTTTGTTAGTGTGACTCTTAAAAGAAGTAGGCAGTGACTGGGCAGGATACAGAAAGAAGCGGTTATTTTCTAAGCAGATAGTTTGGCAATCAAATCACAATACTTGGCTAAGTCCCTGCATATTTCTGGATCTCAAGAAAGTCTCCCATGTACCAGTTGTATTGGCAACACCTATAAAGTAGTGCTTGATAAGGCTGTGTCACCAGCCATCCCTCACTCCAAGGCAGCCTCCAAACAAGGCTTCCTGGGTGGTCGTACTGGGGGAAGACAAATTCATGCCAACTGCTATGTTGAGGACAAAAGGAAAATGTAACCCTGAGTTCTAGGCCTGTTGGAAGCATTTGTTCCAGTCAAGATTTTGCATTTGTTCAATCCTGGAATAATAAGTGATTGACACCTCCTTAGAATGTTCTTTAGCTCTAGGGGATAATCAGACTAGGGTCTTTGTTGTTAAGGCTTTTCAATGGTTTCAATGGGAATTAAACCACTATCGACTCTAGCCTGCATCTCCTGCAGCACAGTCCATACAAATTTATTAGTTATGTCTTTTTAAATGAGATTAAATTGAAATGACTTTTATCCCTTCTTCCCCTAGTTTTTTGGAGTTCCTTCCCCTTGCTATAGTGTATTCATGTCAAATTCAGAGTGTTCTTTTTATTACTATAGGTACAACGTGACTGTCAGGCTGTGGCTGTACCCTGCAGCCAGATACACTGGGAATTGCAACTTTCTTAGACGGACACCTGGATGCACAAGACGTAACACAATGAGTCAAACAAACATATGAGAAATCCGGCGCAATTACTGTAATGAAGAAAAACAACAATAGAGTCTTATGTCTTTTATGTGGAATCCAACAAAGTGCAGCTTTAGGAAGTGGGCCTCAGAGGTTCCACCTATGAAAAAAGTTCATTATTGCAACTCAATTAATTTAACAAATTTCAAATTCTGAATACATTTTTTTATTATATTTCAAATTCTATTTTAAAATATGCAAAGGTATTTGCTTAAAAAAGCTTTATAGATTATGGAAATGGAAGCCTAGATGGTCTACCTATAGCTAACAATAGCCAATAGTATTAAAGACAGTTGAGTAGTGACTCTTGTTTCACAGTTTTAATTTTTTATTTTGCAATTGAAATGTGAGAAAACTTTAAAGCTTAAAATGACCCAATACCTTAATGTATATTTGAATTCATTCATTCATTAATTAAGTTAATAAATCAAACATGGTCCCAACTAACAGTGAATGTTCACATCCTTTTCTGAAAAAAAAAAAAAAAGAATAATAGAAAGTTTGTCCATCTGTTTTCCAAACTTAAACTATTGGAAAAATACCATTCAAACGAGCCATAGCATGTTCAGAACTAAAGTGCCACAAAACCTATTTCTGACTTTTAAAATATAATAAATATAACATAAAAAATGCTAACAAAATGGGCAAAAATAAATGCAATTTTTTTTTAATTACATAAAATAATTGTAAAGCACTTAAAATACAAATAAAAATGATGTAAAAATATGCTGAAGTAAATTATTTATATTAATTACAGATCTTTTTTTAATTGTGTCTTATGGTATATTACGTAATCTTGTATCATACTGTAGTAATAGTGTTGAATGACTGAAAATTTTTAAACCCTCAACATTCAATATCCCTCCTGGATTTTTTTTTTAGATTAAAAAGTACCTAGAAAATGGTTGATATTTTATAAATTCTCAATTACAATGTTATTAAATTCTCCTGATTGTACTGTAGATTTGAGATGATGTGACATTCCAAAAGCAAGCTAAGGAAGTAAAAGTTATTCTTATAGGTGACTTTTTTCAAGTCCTTTAATCTAGTTGACATCCTGTGCTCACAAATACAAGTAGACCTTGGTAATGGGTCCACTTAGCTGCTCAAGGGCTCTCCACTATTAAATATTTGCTCTAGCTCTTAGGGAGATTTTAGTTCAGCTATTTAAATCTTAAAGAGAAATCAGCAGAAAGAAAAAAAATATCCAGAATTCTTTATCTGCAGCTCGAATATGAAATCATTTCAGTTATAGCGCTAATTTGTGTGAATTGTCATATACCGCAGTCACGGCTGTAGATTTATTCCAATACAATTTATGCAATTGGACTTATAGAAAATAAAAATGCCATGTGTCTACTGGCATTTTTTGGGGGCTGTAAAAATGCCAATATAATCATATGTCTTTTTTAGGCCACCTGCATTCTTCTACGTGGTTTTTGGGAAGTTTTTCCGGGCAATTTTTTGCAGTGTGTCTTACTATTAGCGTTGTATTCATGGTGTTTTGGTGATGTAAAAGCACCAAGGGCTCCAGCATGCTGTATTTTTTTTTTAAAGAAGTCAAAAAATGCAACCTATCGATAACAAAAACACCATTAGCAAAAAATGTGTCCTACGTTTCTTATTTCCCATAGACCTTCAGCTAACATTTGGAGCTTGCATTTTTACAGCAAAAAATTAAAATCAAACAATGCCAGTTAATCCACAATATTTTTATCATGGGGGACATCTCATGCCATGGGATGGATTAATAGGGTAAAATAGGGCAGTGTTTCCCAACCAGTGTGCCTCCAGCTGTTGCAAAACTACAACTCCCAGCATGCCCGCACAGCCAAAGGCTGTCCGGGCATGCTGGGAGTTGTAGTTTTGCAACAGCTAGAGGCACACTGGTTGGGAAACACTGATATAGGGCATTGCCTATATAGGGTCAGATCCTGGATGAGGTTGTCTTTTCAGGCCAGGTACTCTGTTATTAAGTCATATAGGGCCAGCACAGCACCCACTGGTTAGGGACTATATAGGTACAGTTACCTTCCCCTGCTCATGTGGTTATCTTTTGCATTTGGCTTCCACATTCACCTCGTTCCCGGCCTCAGCGGACATTGTGTCAATACTCCAAAATCTCCAGAATGCGGTAGGACCATTTACCTCTTTCTTGTTTCCTAAAGGTGTACTGGTACTGCTGTGTACCCTATGAATGTTTTTTATTTTAAAAAAGGCTAGGAATGTATGCCTGTTAATTATACAAGACCGACACACGTCTAGGGGACAACCAATTTTATTCATAACTGTTTTTTTTGTTGGTTTATTTTATTAAGATGACCATTAAAGGTAGTGCTGAGTGAATTGAAGCATCCAAAGTGAAATTCAATGTGAAGTTTAGAAAAATTAGACTATACACGAATCTGAATTTCCTCACGCTTTGTGGTAACGTATCAATTTTTCTTAAAATGGTGGCTGAAAATAAAAAAAATATACTCACCTCATTCGCTTGATTGTGAAGAGGCTGTCCGCTCCCGTCTTGGTTGAACAGAAATCGCCAAAGGACCTGTGGCGAGTGTGAAGACATCACCAGGTGATCACACTGGCTGTGTGCAGTGACGTAATCACGTGGTGATGTCTCGCTGCACGTCCTTTGGCCGGTTTTCTTCAATCAGGACAGGAGCGGACGGCCTCTTCGCTATCAAGTGGATGAGGTGAGTATAATTGTGTGTGTGTTGGGGGGGGGGGGTGGAGGGGGGGGGTTAATCGATGTTTTCAGTCATTGACATGCTCCATACAATGTAAAGCGATTCGTGACAAATCAAGTTTCTTGACAAAGTTCAGTGACAAATCGAATTTTTCAAAACTTTGCTTATCTCTAATTAAAATTCTTGTTTTAAGGTGTGTCCTGTTCCTCAAACTATACCTGAGCATTTTCTCCATTGCTCCATGGTCCAGTTTTGAAGCTCATATGCCTATTTTTAGATGCTTTCAGCAGTAAACAGTGGTTAGTATGGGCAAATCCTGTAGCTGTTCAGCCACAAAGACTGCAATCTGTGATACACTGTGTGTTCTGACACCTTTCTGACATAGCTAGAAGTAAGTTTTTCAATAATTTGTGGTACAGTAGCTCTTCTGTGAGATCAGATCAGACAAGCTAGCCTTCACTCCCCATACACATCAATGGGCCTTGGATGCTTGTAATCCTGCCACCTTACACTTGCCCATTTTTCCTGCTTCCAATACATCAACTTCAAGAACTCATTGTCTACTTGCTGCTCAATATATCCCACCCATTGACAGGTTCCATTGTCACAAGATATTTAATATTATTCACTTTACCTTAATATTATGGCTTATTGATTTATACTTTTTCTCGTAGGCTAATTATTGGATACTTTATTAAAAATCTCTACTTTTTATTTTATTTTTTTCATATATTGAAATTTTAATACAAATAGAAATTATTGTTCTACATGAAAAATCCTTTCCTACGATCATATAGTCCAAGGAAAATCTCTATGAGTAAAGTGATTATATAGTCAGACGTTGTATATGCACCTTTCAATCAGGGGTGGAAGGCTCGGGCTACACAACGACATTTGTCGCGCGACAATTTTCATAATGATAGTCTATGGTGACGCACTGCGACATGATGCGACTGCGACACGACAGTCGCAAAAAACTAATCCAAAATGGATTTTTCTGCGATTGTCGCGTCGCAGCATGTCTCATGTCGCAGATATCATTTGGTAAAGGTTATTTTATTTTTTTAGGACATTAGAAAGCATAACATTTTTGAAGCAATTTCTTTAAGAAGTAGTTCAGTTCTGAAGTGATGTTAAGGTTACATAATAGAAACCATTGATAAATGATCCCATTTTAGAAATGACACCACTTAAATTATTCAAATGTGATTTTAGAAACTTTGTTAACCCGTTAGGTCTTCAATAGGAATTAAAGAAAAATGGAGGGGAAATTTGAAAAATTGATTTTTGTTTTTTGCAGATTTTCCATTTTAATCCAATTTTACCTGTAGCACAACAGCAAAACAAACCGCAATGTTTATTACCCTGATTCTGTAGTTTACAGAAACATCCCATATGTGGTCATAAACTGATGTGTGGGCACAAGGCAGGGCACAGAAGGGAAGGAGCAGCATATGCTATTGGTTTTTGGAGGGCAGATTTTTGTTGGAATGGTTTTCGGGCACCATGTCACATTTGAAGGGACCTTGAGGTACCCCTACAACAGAAACACTCTAAAAGTGACACCATTTTGTAAACTACAACCATTAACTGCAGGCCCAATAGCAACCACAATGGCGTAAGTTACATCCCTATTTACAATAATATAGCACATATTACAGTTTGTGCAGCTCTATAGAGTTTGTTTTCTACTAACCTAGAATAATCTATTCTTCATCTTTAGCTTTTATGTAAAGGTATAGGCTCTCCCAGTTAGATAATCAGGTTTCAACCCCTCTAGAATTTCACTAAGGGCTCATGCATACGAATGTAGCCTGTTTTGCAGTCTGCAAATTGCAGATCTGCATAACATGGATACCGGCCGTGTGTCATTCCACATTTTGTGAAACTGAGCAGTCCTACTCTTGTCCTTAATGTGGACAAGAATAGGACATGTTATATATTTTTGCGGGTTCCAATGAACGGACATACGGATGTGGACAGCACACGCAAGCAGATAGAGATCTATAGGAAACTAGTCTAAAGCCATACACAGTTGTAGTAGCTGTCAAAACAGTTTCTTAGTTTATAGGATCATCTTTTTCAGTAAAGGGTTTTCTACATTGCATTACAAACTTCCACTGGAAATATACTGTATAGGCAAACAGCAGCAATAAAAAAAAAGTATACTGCACAGTATATGTTTTTTGCTGTTTGCTTCTACATGGACTAGTATAGCCTACTGCACTATTTGATACAGCAAAACATAAAGTATGCTAGCACATATGTTATATGCAAAAAGACACTTTTGGCATAAGCTGAGTCAATGGATCCCTATGGATGTACAGAATGTAAGGTGAAAATGAACAATGTACAGTCGTGGCCAAAAGTTTTGAGAATAATACAAATATTAGTTTTCACAAAGTTTGCTGCTAAACTGCTTTTAGATCTTTGTTTTAGCTTTTTCTGTGATGTAGTGAAATATAATTACAAGCACTTTATACGTTTCAAAGGCTTTTATCGACAATTAAATCACATTTATGCAAAGAGTCAGTATTTGCAGTGTTGGCCCTTTTTTTTCAGGACCTCTGCAATTCGACTGGGCATGCTCTCAATCAACTTCTGGGCCAATTCCTGACCGATAGAAACCCTTTTTTCATAATCATCACTTCTTGGAGTCTGTCAGAATTAGTGGGTTTTTGTTTGTCCACCCGCCTCTTGAGGATTGACCACAAGTTCTCAATGGGATTAAGATCTGGGGAGTTTCCAGGCCATGGACCCAAAATTTCAACGTTTTGGTCCCCGAGCCACTTAGTTATCACTTTTGCCTTATGGCACGGTGCTCCATCGTGCTGGAAAATGCATTGTTCTTCACCAAACTGTTGTTGGATTGTTGGAAGAAGTTGCTGTTGGCGGGTGTTATGGTACCATTCTTTATTCATGGCTGTGTTTTTGGGCAAAATTGTGAGTGAGCCCGCTCCCTTGGATGAGAAGCAACCCCACACATGAATGGTCTGAGGATGCTTTACTGTTGGCATGACACAGGACTGATGGTAGCGCTCAACTTTTCTTCTCCGGACAAGCCTTTTTCCTGATGCCCCAAACAATCGGAAAGAGGCTTCATCGGAGAATATGACTTTGCCCCAGTCCTCAGCAGTCCATTCACCATACTTTCTGTAGAAGATCAATCTGTCCCTGATGTTTTTTTTTGGAGAGAAGTGGCTTCTTTGCTGCCCTTCTTGACACCAGGCCATCTTCCAAAAGTCTTCACCTCACTTTGCGTGCAGATGCGCTCACACCTGCCTGCTGCCATTCCCGAGCAAGCTCTGCACTGGTGGTACTCCGATCCTGCAGCTGAATCCTCTTTAGGAGACGATCCTGGTGCTTGCTGGACTTTCTTGGATGCCCTGAAGCCTTCTTAACAAGAATTGAACCTCTTTCCTTGATGTTCTTGATGATCCTATAAATTGTTGATTGAGGTGCAATCTTAGTAGCCACAATATCCTTGCCTTTGAAGCCATTTTTATGCAACGCAATGATGGCTGTACGCGTTTCTTTGCAGGTCACCATGGTTAACAATGGAAGAACAATGATTTCAAGCATCACCCTCCTTTTAACATGTCAAGTCTGCCATTTTAACCCAATCAGCCTGACATAATGATCTCCAGCCTTGTGCTCGTCAACATTCTCACCTGAGTTAACAAGACAATCACTGAAATTATCTCAGCAGGTCCTTTAATGACAGCAATGAAATGGAGTAGAAAGTTTTTTTTTGGGATTAAGTTAATTTTCATGGCAAAGAAGGACTATGCAATTCATCTGATCACTCTTCTTAACATTCTGGAGTATATGCAAATTGCTATTATAAAAACTTAATCAGCAACTTTTCCAATTTCCAATATTTATGTAATTCTCAAAACTTTTGGCCACGACTGTACACATAAAACAGAGCTTGTGACTAGAGTTGAGCGAACTTCTGTTTTAAGTTCGGCGTCCAAAGTTCGGGTTCGGGTTATCCAAGCACCCCATTATGGATTCCGCTACCAGTCTGTGTGCCGTCTGCATTTTTTTGCGGACCCATTGGCTTCAAAGGGGGGTCTGTGGTCCGCATTTTGTGGACAAATATAGGACATTTTCTTTTCGGACATATGGACATGGAAAGCACATGGATAACTTCTGAAGTCAATGGATCCGCAAACAAATGCAAACAGCACACAGACCGCATTATTTTGTGGATCTGCGGTTTGAGGGGGACAAAACTGGATATGATTGTGTAGGAACTGTTAGCTGATTATGGTACATAGGTACAAAGGTTGAAAAAAGGACACAGGTCCATCAAGTTCACCCTGTGGAACAAGTGTTGATGCCAGTGGCATATATAGAAGAGAGGAGGTCTCTTACACATTGAAGATCAAAATTATGGTGCTGAGTTTTGCCACCCAGGACAAAAGGTCCTGGTGCTTCTTCCCTCCATACTACTGACCCTTGGGCCGATTTTCAGCCTTCTTCCTTTGCAACAACACAGTTCCTCTGGAGAGGGGAGTCCTGCACATGTTCTTACCACCCAATAGCAAAGAAAATGGGACCAAGCAGGGTCACATAGCAGATGTATAGTCTACCTAACTCTATGAGGCTTTGGAGAGATACAGGCAAGCAGCAGTTTTTCACAAAAACACAATTTTTGTCTGGGTTAGGGTTTGTTTTCTTAGTAACTTAAAATGCAGAAATCTGAGAGGATAGCATAATCTTTAGCTAACATTGCAAAATCAAAGATATTCCTAGAACTTTAGGAATGTCATTACAGACAACCAGATAAGAGATCACAGATAACATATCAATCATTTGATGTTTTTCTGGCTGGTTTCAATCTTTATTCCAATTTTTTTTTGTTTATTATTGATTTATGGCATCAATGTAGAAGACAACATATATAGTACACGGAACATTTGTCAAAGTCATAGTCAAGGACCCTTTTGAGAGTTTAGGATTAGGGAAACTATTGGGGACAAAGTTTTGTATGCATTTTCATTCCTGATAATTGCAAAGAATCATACGTCTGGTGATAGCATCTTTTATGTAATTCCTAAATATTTATGGGCAGTAGATCATCCTGTATCTTTGCAGTCCGTAAGATCTCCCACACAAAGTCCTTCTCCTTACATACGGTAACCACATGAACTGTGTAGACCAGGCAATTTAAATAGGCAGCTGCTGTCCACAGGTACCTGTGATTGGTTTTCTCACCCTTACTAGCTAGCTGTGTGTTTGCTACTCTAGATCTATGACCATTTGCCTGTTGCTCTGACATTGCCTCTGATTACTAATGTTGCCACTGATGTGACCTTCTGGTATTCGACTCTGCTAGTTTGTGACCTTGCCTTTCCCTGCTGACTTTGTCTCTGACATTATCTCCTGTTTCACTTTGCTTTGTATTTGTATCTGATTTTGGATCCTGATCCGGTCCTGGTTTTGCCTGTATGATTTCCACCTCTTTCTGTCTTACTACTCTTTTCCCATTTTGGTTTAGGCCCCTGCACTTAACTAAGAAGGGACTGATATCCAGTTGTTGGCCGTCACCTAAGACGGATCGTGCAAGTAGATAGGACAGTGGTGCGGGTGGAGCACAGGGCGGTACTGTTTCCTACCTTTATGACAACATCGGCTACCAGGAGCACTAAGGCCAGGGAGAGGGGAATGGGACTTGACAAAAGGGTGAGTAGCGTGGCACCCATGCCCACAGGGAGGAGTGGGGCAGCGGCGGGCATGGGACCCCATTGCAACATAGAAACAGAAGTAAAAACAATCAGCTTGCCATCCATCACATGTATACAATCCATAGCATTGCTGGGTGGGTGCAAGGAAGGAAGCTGGACCAACAATAGGTAATGATAATGTAGTTCCAGCTCTCCACAGAAAAATAAAAACATTAATTTGATTTCAAAACATGTTAAAAACAGAGGTATGTGCACTCCAACTGCTTACGTGTTTCAAGTCAGTTATGGCTCTTAAGCTGCTACTTATGCATGTTTATGCTATGATTAACACGGTCAACCCCTTACACTGGGTTCAGACCTGAGCGTTTTAGTCGCGCGTTTTTATGCGCGTTTTTGGCAATAGTAAACGCGCGTTTTACGCGCGTTCGTGACTCTGGAGACTTTTTTTAATTGGTCTGGAGACCAATTAAAAAAGGGCATCTCTACACTTAACGCGCGTTAAACGCGCGTTCCCATTGAAGTCTATGGGAGGAAAAGCGCGACAAACGCCCAAAAAAATGCTCCCGAACGAGCTTATGCATCGGGCGTTTTACAGCGCGTTTTTACGCGCTGTAAAACGCGCAAGTGTGAACCACTCCCATAGGGATGCATTGGTTTTCATGTGTTGAGCGTTTTACAGCGCGTTTGAACGCGCTGTAAAACGCTCAGGTGTGAACCCAGGGTTAAGTCACATACGAGCAGCATAAAGATCTAAGACATCCAAACTATGTCACAAATACGACAACAATAGATGTATATTAATACTAAATAATGTCCACACTATCAGTAGACATACATAAGGTCAGTTTTTAAATCCAATTCTTTAGTTTTAGGATCCAATAAGATTCTCGTGTGCAAAGCTTTTTTGTCCAGCCTTCTCCCTGAATGGACGGTTGACTCTCTCCTTGACGTAACTCTAAGCAACCTGACAGCAGTACCTGCCATACTGCCCTGATGGAGCCCCTTATTTTGTATAAAAAGGGCATATGATAACAAAGAATTATATGTTGTGTTATACCACAGAATCCTCTATCATTTGCTGATTCTTAACCCTTTCATGACATTTACATACATGTATGTCATAATGCTAGCAGGGGGGTATGGAGCCAGCACAGGATCTGAGCCTACTCCAAACACTGTGGTTGCATGCTGGATAATACAGCTGACACATGCCTGCAGTGACCGGGACTGGAGAAAAATCAGCGCTTGCCTGCGGCAGATTGTGCTGTTTAATCACGATCTGCTGCCGGCAAACAATGATTCAGTATGGGGACGAGCGATGGCATTAGCGATCACTCCTCCCTATACTGAGGAGGAGATCGCTGAATGTAGGAAAAAATTTGATGAAACGCGTTGGGACACAGTTTCTTCACCTGATGATCCCTCGGGAGACAGGATTTTGCTCTCTACGGGAACACACGGATATTTTCTACTTCTTGACTCCCTCCGCACGCAAACAGAGCTAGGGTTGTCTAGGGCCTTGATAATAAGGCAAGGTTCTGGACGGCTCGGTATTAGGAGGTCATCAGGGCATACTAGAGTCAGTATAGGACCCCTAGCCCCGTCTTTGCACATGCAACAAATGATCACGGCCTTTGATGTGACAGCAAATACCCTCAAGTACAGGAATATATGCGCCGTCATTAAGCGGATACGTGTCTGAGCTATATTTCCATAGTGCAATTCAACTGGACCGGTAAGATCCACCCATTTTTTACCAGTCTGATTTAAGACCCCCCACCTTGTGGGTTGTTGTAAGTACACACACGTTTTTCTAGCAGAACCATTGTAGCACCCTTGTGTGGGTTTGCAGACTTTTTTCTCCTAGCACGATTATTTTTTGGTTGAGGTTTGTTTTCTGCTTGTTTGTTTTTGTAGGGGCTTATACTGTTAATGTTCTTTATTAAAAGCTAAGTTTTAATACGTGATACTGCCCCCCTTTAAATACTAGTTTCCCATTTTTCGCAGTATACTGTGGGAGGTCCTCACTTGTACCTTTCAGACAGGCGACCCTTTTCATTTTAGCGGTCTTCTCCACCAGTGAGCAGCCGATTGCCGGGTAGGAACGCTCAGGGCCGGACTGGGGATAAAAACCAGCCCTGGAAAAAGTTGCATACCAGCCCCACAGCACTGCGTCGGTATTTACTTGTTTATAAGACTTGTGTATTTTAAAACACGTGTGTAAACACGAATATGAACTTTGCCCCACAATAAAACCCCCATTGTTCATATTATCACAGTAGACCAACTTTTCCCAACCAGGATGCCTCCAGCTGTTACAAAGCTACAACTCTCAGCATGCCCAGACAGCGTTTGGCTAACATGGCATGCTGGAAGGTGTAGTTTTGCAACAGCTGGAGGTATCCTGGTAGGGAAACACTACAGTAGACCAGTATCCCATCCAATTGGGTCAAAAATAAGAATAATCAAAGAACTTTACTTTAAAGAATGGAAGACACAGTGTTAAACTCTTACTTTATATTAGTTACTCAACACACAGAAAACCAGTAGTTGATGAATAGTGCATCAGTGGTGGACCACTCAGCGCTGTCCCGCTATAGATGGCGATTGGCTGGCTGAGTGACCGTCACTACCAAGACAAATACAACTTGGAAGATGGGGGCCAGGGTGCTTAGCAGGGTGAGCTGGGCCCCATTCTGGATGTGGACCCCATGTGATCAAATACTTATCCCCTAGCGTCCTGTGGAAAGGGAATACGTTTCTAATAACTTGATAACTCCTTTATAAGGGCTACATGGACCAGAATGGCACCCATGCTCTGCAGCTGGCCCTGCTCTCCCTCCTGAACTAATGGTATGTACCACTCACACAGCAGCGTTGATCATAGGCGTGCGCAGTCTATTGCAATAGGGTGTGCACCCTAAAGCACAAACACACACGCCGCGAGCGCTTGTTGTATGTATGTATATATATATATATATATATATATATATATATATACACACACACACAGGCCGGGCCTCACCCTAGCGTTGCCGTGACTTGGCCTCTGCGCAGTGGCGACTTTAGGAACAATATATGGGGGCACATAAGATACTACAGTCAAAATGGAGGGGGAATAATAATTTTCACCACTTAAATTTATACTACTGAAAAAAGTGAAATAAGTATACATAAATAAGATTACAAAATACGAGAGTATTGCGGTATGCAGGAATACATTTATAATAAAAAAATGTACTTACAAAAGAAGCTATTCCATCTTGCTGTGCTGTCCTCTGCTTGCTTCCGCGGATCTTCCCCTCCTTTCAGTCTGTCCTCAGTACGCAGGGTAGGCACACTGCTATGGGATCTGTGGATGACACTGTTATGAGGGATCTGCGGATGACACTGTTATGGGGGATCTGTGGATGACACTGTTATGGGGGATCTGTGGAGGACACACTGTTATCGGGGATCTGTGGATGACACTGTTATGGGGATCTGTGGATGACACTGTTATGGGGATCTGTGGATGACACTGTTATGGGGGATCTGTGGATGACACTGTTATGGGGATCTGTGGATGACACTGTTATGGGGGATCTGTGGATGACACACTGTAATGGGGGATCTGTGGATGACACTGTTATGGGGGATCTGTGGATGACACTGTTATGGGGATCTGTGGATGACACTGTTATGGGGGATCTGTGGATGACACACTGTTATGGGGGATCTGTGGATGACACACTGTAATGGGGGATCTGTGGATGACACTGTTATGGGGGATCTGTGGATGACACTGTTATGGGGATCTGTGGATGACACACTGTAATGGGGGATCTGTGGATGACACATTGTTATGGGGGATCTGTGGATGACACACTGTTATGGGAGATCTGTGGATGACACTGTTATGGGGGATCTGTGCATGACACACTGTTATGGGGGATCTATGGATGACACACTGTTATGAGGGATCTGTAGATGATGCACTGTTATGGGGGATCTGTGGATGACAACTGTTATGGGGGATCTGTGGATGACACTGTTATGGGGGATCTGTGGATGACACGGTTATGGGAGATCTGTGGATGACACTGTTATGGGGGATCTGTGGATGACACATGTTATGGGGGGATCTGTGGATGACACACTGTAATGGGAGATCTGTGGATGACACTGTTATGGGGATCTGTGGATGACACTGTTATGGGGGATCTGTGGATGACACTGTTATGGGGGATCTGTGGATGACACACTGTTATGGGGGATCAGTGGATGACACACTGTAATGGGGGATCTGTGGATGACACTGTTATGGGGGATCTGTGGATGACACTGTTATGGGGGATCTGTGGATGACACACTGTAATGGGGGATCTGTGGATGACACATTGTTATGGGGGATCTGTGGATGACACACTGTTATGGGAGATCTGTGGATGACACTGTTATGGGGGATCTGTGGATGACACACTGTTATGGGGGATCTATAGAGGACACACTGTTATGAGGGATCTGTAGATGATGCACTGTTATGGGGGATCTGTGGATGACACTGTTATGGGGGATCTGTGGATGACACTGTTATGGGGGATCTGTGGATGACACGGTTATGGAGATCTGTGGAGGACACACTGTTATGGGGGATCTGTGGATAACGCACTGTTATGGGGGATCTGTGGATGACGCACTGTTATGGGGGTACTTTCACACCTGCGGCATGGCTATCCGGCCTATCCGGGCTGTTCACCCGCCGGGTCCACCATGCCGCAAGTACCCGTGCACTGCCGTGCTGCTGCTCTGTCCCCATTGACTATAATAGGAGCAGGGGATGGAGCTATGGCGCAGCACGGCAGAGATCATTGGACTAAAAAGTCGGACATGCAGTACTTTTTAGTCCGCCGATCTCTGCCATGCACTGCCGTGCTGCGCCATAGCTCCGTCCCTGCCCCTATTATAGTCAATGGGGACAGAGTGGCAGCATGGCAGTGCACGGGTACTTGCGGCATGGTGGACCCGGCGGGTGAACAGCCCGGATAGGCCGGATAGCCATGCCGCAGGTGTAAAAGTACCCCCATAACAGTGCGCCATCCACAGATCCCCCATAACAGTGTGTCCTCCACAGATCCCCCATAACAGTGCGTCATCCACAGATCCCCCATAACAGTGTGTCCTCCACAGATCCCCCATAACAGTGCGTCATCCACAGATCCCCCATAACAGTGTCTCCTCCACAGATCTCCATAACAGTGTCATCCACAGATGGATCCCCCATAACAGTATCATCCACAGATCCCCCATAACAGTGCGTCATCCACAGATCCCCCATAACAGTGTCTCCTCCACAGATCTCCATAACAGTGTCATCCACAGATGGATCCCCCATAACAGTATCATCCACAGATCCCCCATAACAGTGCGTCATTTGCACTTATCACATGTATGCAGGAGCAGCAGGAAGGCTGCTTAAGGCTTGTAGGCACTCAGGCAGGATGAAATCAGTCACTTACTTGATGAATTGAATTGGTGAAGATTAAGAAATAATTCTTCAGGCCAGGGCTGGAGCAGGGGCCAGTGGATACAGGGACAGGGCCTATACTACACCTCACACCAGACCAGCTAGCAGGGCACTGCAGCGCACAAGCACGTCACGTGACGTCCTGAGCGGCGCCTCATCACACAGCCCCTGACCTCTCTGTGCCTCCGGGTCCTACTCACTGGGACTCCCCCCGCCCCCGCCAGCGCCTGCAGCCAGTCAGCCACAACACCAGCCAGTGAGCCAGGCACTACTGCGCGGCCGGCGGCCGCCGCCGGGCACGGACAGCAGCACCAACTGACTGTAGTCTGTAAGTAGGGGCCGGCCCGACCGGCCGCCGGCCGTCAGCAGCTAGAAACACAGGGCAGGGGGGAGCAGAGCGGAGCGTCTGGAGCGCGCGGCACACACACACACTGCAGGGCAGCGCAGGCATGAGACAGACAGCCTTCTCCGGCCGGCCATGCGGCAGTCAGGGGTAGCGGCCTACCGGGAATTTTCCCGGTATCCCGGTAGGCCAGTCCGGCCCTGGGAACGCTTCCTTCCTGACAATCGTCTGCTACATCTCCCGGTGTAATACAGCCCTTAGCTGTCAGGGAAAAGAAGGACTAGGTAGTTGGATTTCAACATGTCCTATCCTCTTGTTTTCAGGGGTAATACATTTCCACCAAAGGTGTCTGACAGTGGCTTACTTCCTTCACCCTACATGTATGCTCGATCAAGCTGATTGCAACTGTATGGAATGGTCAGAAGCAAGAGATGTCGACCAAATGAAGTCAATGGGTCCACAGTGCGATGCAGGGTGCACATGGCCGGTATCCTTGTATTGTGGATCCGTGGTTTGCTGATTGCAGAACGGACACGGTCGTGTTAATGCACTCTGATATTGGGGCTTAGCTTTTATGGCACCGATGTGCGCTCACAAACTAGAACCTCCAGGTGGATCCCCCACATGGAGACTCAGGGGCGCATTTATTAAGACCGGCGTTTTAGACGCTGCTCTTAATAAAGGCCCATAGCTGGCGGTGGTTCTGCCGAAGTTATGAAGAGGTGGCGGCCTCTCAATAACTTCGGCGCATCCAGCTTTAGTTCTAAATGTAAGATAGCTTCCGAGCTTCCTAGCTGGCTTACATTTAGACAATTTTCTACGTGTAAAACAGGCGTAAAAAATGGTGAAAGAGACGGGCATGCAGGGACCACGCCCTCAATTTTAGACCTGGCGTGAGCTGGGAAAATTTGCAGATAGCGGCGCAACGGTTTGTAGGCATACTTAGGAGTATTTCAGATTAGTAAATGAACCCCCTCAATCTGTAATCTTCTATCTACATCTGTATCACAATATCAATATCACCAGTCTGCCATACAGAGGCTCAGTCTTCCTCTAGTTCTGACTAGACTATACTTCAGGGCTGCTTTCTTCCAAAATGATTGCTACATCAGTCCATGGGTTGCACCTGACAGAAGTAGGCAGAAGTTCAGTTTACTAGTCACCTAACTTAGTTGTTAATTTCATAGACCATTTCATGTAATATTTATCCTAAAGCTCCCTCTACTGATCTTAATAGAGTACTACAGTACAAGTATGAGTAACTATACAGTAACATTTCTTGCAGAGGATATGCCAGCATTTCCTACACAATGAACACATTTTGAAAAGAATTGCACATTTACTAATCCTGTCTAATTTATAGACAAAGTAAACAGACACAATCTGAAAATGGACCATGGCTAATGCTGGATGATAAATCTGGCCATCTTTAGACTGTCTAGTTTATTCTATTTGGTGGCTTAACTTATGCTGAAAACATATGCCCATGCCCTACAAAACTGTCCCAACGTGCCAAGATTCTGTCTCCATGTCAAACATGTGTCCCAATGTAAAATAAAATTAGGGTTGCACTCTGTGTCCTTTTTCTTGTTTAATCCAATTTGCACGACTTTTATATGCCAGAATCACGGTCTTCACCTTCATCAAATGTCCACTGCAGCCAATGACTGGCTTCAGCTGTGAAGCTTGGGGCCACGTCGCCGCTGCAGCCGAGCATGTCACCATATCCCTCGAGTGCCATATTTTCTGTTTTAGGGGGCAGGCTGCGCGCTATACATAAAAAGTAAATATTACCGGAAAACTCCTTTAAGTCGAGAAAAGGCAGGAGTTTTAAATGTATAAATTGCAAGTTTTTTAATGTTTTCTATATATCAGTCTGCTCAGCTCCTCCTGCTCTATAACATGCTGCCTGAAGATTTCACTGTATTTTTTGGTGACAGATTCTCTTTAACAATTTGTTTAATGACTAGTCAACACCTTTACATCTTCCGGTCTTAATAAAGTCCTATAGCTGGCGGTGGATCTGCCGGAGTTATGAAGAGGTGCCGGCCTCTCTATAACTTTGGCGCATCCAGCGCCAGTTCTAAATGTAAGACTAAATGCTTCCGAGCTGTCCTACATGTAGACCATTTTCTACAATAAAACAGGCCATTTTCTACCTCTATTTTCTACGTCTAAACAGATTCCTCAGCGATGCTAGGGAGGCTGGTCAGCATCGCGGCCTGCTATTGGCTGCTCCCCCTGTTGCCGGATGTTTTGATCCACACGATGGGGAGATGCAGAGGCAGCTGTGTCGTGATCCGAAGGGACATGGATGCCAGGGCCTGGGTCTATAGAAAAGGCCTGGGCATTGTTGGGGTGTATTTCTACTATTGGATAACTCCTTTAATTGTAGTGCTGTATTTGTTATCAATATACTTAGTGTGCTTTGCTGCCATCTAGTGCCCATTGTTTTATTTAGTTTATGTATGTTATCTATGCTGTCCTTTCCATGTCATTCATCAATGCGGCCCATTCTAGAAATGCCTATTCTTAAAAACATAACCACAGCAAAGGCAGGTGCACTCTGCGGCAATACTAAACCCTCACACTGATGTTAAAATTGAGAGGTTAGTTTGACACATCCTACTAGGAGGACATGTCTTAAGCTCGGACACCACGTCAAGGTCTCTCAAGTAGCCCGAGACCCTACCACTCAATCTACCTGTGCCCTATGGGCGATACCAGGGGCCGTTGGGCATTACGGGAGCATAAGGCCTGACTCACAAACAGCTCACCAGTGACCTCCAGCATGTAACCATGCCTGCAGTGGGAAGTGCCTGTGAGCCCCACCCGAGACCGCCTGATATGGCCCAGAGCCTCCCAGGTGCACCTGAATGTAGCCTGTAGATGAAAAGCAGGCACATTTAAATTGGAGTTTATACACCTCCAAACATATTATACAAACCATTAGAAAACGTGGTGTTTAACAAGCAGGATATGCTCAACCCATATGCAGTTGTGCATGTATATAGGGGAGCACATCCTGCACTTGTAGTCCGTTGCTAGGGGCAATTAACAGCAAAAATGGTTATTGTGGTACTTGTAGTCCGTTGCTAGCATCTTCCATTGTATGCATTTTTTGCTGTTGATTGCCCCTAGCAACGGACTACAAGTGTAGGATGTGCTCCCCTATATACATGCACAACTGCATATGGGTTGAGCATATCCTTGCAGAACAGAACAGCTGGCCCCTAATAGAACAGTACTATCCTTGTCCATAATGCGGACAATAGTAGGTCATGTTCTATTTCTTTTGCAGAACAGCCATGTTGACATATGGACACGGAATGCACACAAAGTCATTTTAGTTTGTTTTATGGCCCCATATAAGTAAATGGTTCCCCATACAGGCCGCAAAAAAAAATAGAGCATGTCCTATTCTTGTCCGTTTTGCAGACAAGAATAGGCATTTCTACAATGGGCCGCGTTCCATTCCGTTCCGCAAATTGCAGAACGGAACGCGGAGCAGCTTCTGTGTTTTGCGGATCCGTGGTTTGCGGACCACAAAACACCAACGGTCGTGTGCATGCGGCCTTATTCAGGTTTTTATGCAGTTTTGAAGCAATACCAGGTGTGGTATAGTAAGACGAAGTATAAAGGACAAATTCTACTTGTCCTCTTTTTGGAATACACTCCTGGTTTTAGCTTTCAAACTGGCATAAAAAAAGCTGAACAAAAGCAGGTCAAAACCTGAACGTGTGAACACAGCTTTAGTGGCTGTGTGTTAGACAATCATTTTTCAGCATAACCACACGCTCATTAAAGTTAATAGCGACTTTACCTTTTTTTGGCCAAAGCATGCTAATAATCAATATTGTAAATTATGTTTAGAAGCAAATCCCATTTGCAATAGGTTGGCTGTTATGTGTGAACATGGCTTTAAAGGGCTTTAAACCAGCACCTGCATCTGCATATTTTTGTAATTATACATTCAGTATAGCCACCGAGTTATTCATTACAATGTATATGTATAGCGCCACGCCACCTGCTGCTTGTTTTTTTCATTATTTTTCTGTCCATCTCACTGTGGTGGTCACACCTATCTACTGTTAGGCCCCTTTCACACAGGCGTGATTTCCGCACGGGTGCAAAACGTGAGGTGAACGCATTGCACCCGCACTGAATCCGGACCCATTCATTTCTATGGGGCTGTGTACATGAGCGGTGATTTGCCCGCATCACTTTTGCTGGCATTTCCTTTACATTTTCATTATTTTCCTTCTGTGAGCAGAAGAATGGAAATAGCCAATACAGATGTGAAGAGAGCCAAGGGGGCGTGGCTTAACAAGAAATCACCTATAGCATGCTATGTGTATTGCTTATTTTTTCCTTTTTCACACGATTTCGTTCAGTGTTCCAGTTATTTCTGCACAGGTGCTATCCGTTTCTGATGCGTTTTTCATGTGCGTGAAAAAAAAAACAGAAGAATTACAAACTACATCTCCTAGCTACCATCAGTGAAAAATGCATTACATCCGGATGCAATCCGTTTTTCACGCAAGCCCCACTCACTTCTATAGAACCAGGGCTGCGTGAAAAATGCACAATACAGAACATGCTGTGATTTTTCCTGAATGCAGAGATGATGCGTGAAAACGACGCTCATGTACGCAGACCCATTGAAATGAATGGGTCAGGATTCAGTGCGGGTGCAATGCGTTCACATGTCCCATGTGAAAGAGTTGAGAGGTCTGTACATAGAGAACAGAGGATCACACATTTCACAATAGGTGATGGCTATGCAGTGCCTCTTTGCTACAGTAGGGGTCTCCTGCTAAATGGTTTTATGTGCATTTCCTGAATGTATGCTACAAAAGAGTTATAAATGTGCTTTAGGGTCTATTTACACATCCGTTGTGAATTGCGGATCCGCAATACACCGGGCCAGCACACCTATAGAAATACCTATTTTTGTCCACTATTGCAGACAAGAATAGGACATGTTCTATTTTTTTCGGGAGCCATGGACCGGAAGATCGGGGACGCGCACCGGAAATGCGGATGCGGACAGCACACTATGTGATGTCCGCATCTCTTCTAGCCCTATTGAAAATAAATGGGTTCGGATCTGCTCCGCAATGTTGCGGAACAGATCCGGACCCATTCTACGGACGTGTGAATGGACCCTTATTATGTAACCATGCATTTTTATTATGTAATGAGAGGAAAGAATTAACAGGCAGCAGCAACTAGTTATTAGGTGAGACTGCGCTACCCTCCCTACTGGGAAAAGGAGTTACTGTAGATAGTATGGCCGTTGTCATTCTAGAGCTAGAGAGTAGATGTCTCGACAGTGAAGTGAGAGAGAAGGAGTGAAGACATAGCCCTGCATAGTAAACCATCCAGAGAGGTGGGCCGCCCTGTGGTTGCATAGTGAAAAGAGAATTGCGCGCTCCTATTTCTGGTCAGCTAGAAAAGTACAGTGTGAGGAAAATTACTTTAAAGAGACATCTTGGCCTGTTAATCACCACTGCAGCCATGTAACCTGTGAGATCTATGGAGATTGCACATTGTGTAAGAACTACCAATCCATGCATGCTGAGTGACTAATGTACAGTACATGCATTTGATTCCTCAGTAAAGAACCATTCTGCTGTTAACCTGGTGTCATTACTGCCTGCACCAACACACTACACCAACATCCTCATCAACCAGCATATGCCAGGGACCCTGTCTTGCATTCCACAGTACCCCTCAACACGACCAGGCAGGATAACCCAAAATGACCACGGTGTGCCCCGAAGGGAAGAAGAGGTGTGTCCTTCCCATCACTCGATAATCTCTCGATCATGCACTCTGCACCTACAGCTTGCTACCTCCCCTTCCCTGCACAATGATCTCGGTGCACAAAGAATTTCTAGAAGACTGTGCCATAGTCCTCTCCAAACTACAGGTTCCCCCAGTCTATGTGGCGGCGTTAGCATTACAATATCAGCTCACCAATTATTATGACTGGCTCCACAGGCATTTCAAGAATACAATACATTCACTTCACAGAAATAAAAATACCAGAACCTCTGCAGATTTTTATTATTATATTTTTTTTTGCTCACATTAGGCAACATACAATATAACATGAATGAGCTGAACTCATCTTGAACTAGTTGAGAATTTGTGTATAGAGCTGCCAAGTTGGCATTGCCACTTTCGGTAACTATCCCAATTATATCTGAGCAGGGCTCCAGTTAATATATATGCTGACTGATGCAATAAGTAAACTTCGGTTGATGTTGATTCCCATGGTAATACATTTATATGGCACCTACAGAGACTCAATTTACAGTCACTGGAATAAGGAAATGCAGGTCCATTTATAACAGGTAACACCTCAGTAATCAGTGCTGATGTGTTTTCACCCCTTTAAAGGTAACATTGCTTCAGTGACGCTATGGGTGCTGGTTTTCTCACCTACTAGGTTAACATTGCCAGGCTGGAGCCAGAAGAGCTGATTAAAGCTTTCAAGTCTACTGATCATGATCAACACCACGCACCTTCAGCCAAGAATGGGCAAGAAAATCTAACCCGACAGATGACATTTTTACAGAAAGTACTCTCTGTCTGCCATCCTGAACAATCTATGAGTCTAATTTTCAAATGACAATTTGCAGAAAACGTCAAAGTTGTTCATTTCAGACAAATTTTATTTTAAGTTTTGTTTAAATTTTTATCGTATGTTGTATGGCCAGTTTGAAATGAGTATTCTGGAATCGGTGGGTGTCCAATCACAGCAAGAAGGACATTGAATGGAGTGCTCAGGGTTTCATCAGTGCCATAGATCTAGGCCTCCCTGCTTTAGCCCTTGCATCTCCTTCAGTCTTACATTTATCAGATAGATGATAAATGGTTTAGCCTGGTATAATCTTAAAGTAATATCTAGTTAGAAGTCCCCTGATGACGTGCTAACCAGGGGCTGGACCCCTTGTTATTACCTGAGAGGACTGGTCCAGTAATTGTTCAGAGCAATTTAAGGACTGCACATAGGCCATCTATGTAATGGGTGGTCCTCTAGAAGGAGAAAAGCTTTTTTGTAGTTTTATTCGAGCTACTGTCAGGTAGACTTTATGATGTTTAAAGGGCATATAAAAATGGTTGTTTGTTACTTTCCTTACTTGAAAGGCGGCCATTTTATCTGAGACTGTGGCAGGGGTAAGCTGGTGTATATACCAAATCTCCTAAAGCAGAAGTACATCCCATATGACCGAAAAGGTTTTGTATTATTTGATGGTTTTCCTTTTAGAAAAAATAAAAGCAGTGTCTCATTGACGTAAATCATCGTCTTCAATCTCTTGATGAAGAACTTGGGGTACCAATGTTTGCTCAGTAAAATTATTTCAGGATCCTTAAGCCTTTGCATTATTCTCATTTTTCACATACTGTATGAACGGCTAGTCTACCAGGTTGGTTGGGAATTTATCCCTGCATCAGTCATAAGAGAGAGTTGGATGACAATGCCTTTGATAGCAGTAATGGAGGCAATAAATAAATTAACAGAAGAGGACAACTTGATGACTTATTCTTCCTAGCTCTATCATTCAAATTTGTGCCCATATGCGATTTTAACCCTAATTGTGCCCAAAGGTCTTTGATATCTTTGTACCTGTAAAGAACAATTTTCCAGAATTCAGTGAGGATCACATCCATAATCTTTTCTACCCTACTTGTCTAGTGTAAATCTTGGACTGCAAATAGTGGAAGAGAATTAAACTGGAGCTGATGCTGCTTATAATTTCCTTGAAGAATTCACTAGAATGTTGTAATTCTGCAGTTCCCTGACTGGTACGTTTGTACGGGTACTGGTGAGGTAAAAGGGACTCTCTATGTACTGCTACGTGGTTGGAACGATTTTCTGAGCACTGTTATGGGGCCTACACAATACATTTCGACAATGCTTTCTGTTCTGGTGTTATTTTTGGCCCAAGTTGGCCTTATGTGTTCGATAGCTGACTAATGTCTCTTCCAGTTTCTCTACACATCGGAACGCTCAGCTCATTGCACTGTTTACTCTGAATCAGTCCATGTGCTATGTAGGTGCAGTATGGAAGGAACTAATGGGACGGTCCCATCAGGAACAAATCATATCCATATGCCCTATTAGAATCTATGGACATCATCAGCCATAGAAAGATACTACATATCACTGGCTTCTGCTCTGGGGACCCGGACACGTAAATGAATCTAATGTGGATTTGTGGGAGGATTTCGCTGTGCTTCTGTGCAACAATCCACATTAAAATCCACATGTGTAAGGGTAGGACCACGCTGCACAGTCGTGTCACACTGCGGTCAAGTACCATGCAGCCATTCAGCCTGTAGCTGCAGAGTGCAATACAGCATGGCCATTAAGAATACAGACCCAATGAACATTAGTTTTTTTAACTAGATCCTGTCGTGTTCCTTTCGGTCTTCCTGTACTCGAACACAACCGCGCCGTGTGGTCATACCCTTACATGCAGATTTTGTTGCGGATTTGCCCCAGACTTCACACTTTGCATTGCAAAGGATGAAATCCGCAATAAAAAAATTGCACCGCAGGTCAATTAAAATGCATCACATTTCTCTACTGTGTAGATGAGATTTTTTAAATTTCACCTAATTAGCAGGATATAGGGTATGTTCACACATTCTAGATATGCTGTGGATCCGCTGTCACAGATACTTTTGCATCAAATCAGTAGCATAGTGAACCAGATAGGAAATCTCATGCACACGCTATAAAAGAAATCTGTAGCGTAAACCGTGCAGATTTAAACTCTGCAGCGCGTCAATTTATGCTGCGGATTCCCACTGTGGATTCACCCATTGCAATTGAGAGGGGGAAATCCGCAGCCATTTACACAGCAAAAAACACAAGTAAAGCCTCATTCTAACGTCTGTGCTTAAATCCGCAAAAAGGCGGTCAGTGATGTCTCCGTGAAGGATCCTTGTGTGGTGCACATGTTCGTTTTTAGCTGTCTGTGTGTCATCTGTGTTTCACTGACACTGCACAGCTGAAAAACCTTTTTTAAAGCATCTCTTCCTAATGATCCGTGAAACACGGATGAAACACGGATGGCAGAAGACTGATTAAACAATGCAGCCCAATTAGTCAATTGGATCCTGCTACGACTCGTACGGCCACGTGGTCGTGTCAGAATCGCGGCATGGCTGACCCATGTGGCTGTACCCTAAGGGTGGCTGCAACTCTCCCTGGCAATAACAGCGGATACATTTTTTCGTTCGATCAAACTTTTTTCATTAAAATATAATATTAGTCAGAAAGGAGTGTCTGCCTAAAGTTACTGAGCAAGCAAGAGAAGCACATGTAATTGCCTACAGCACGTCCTGTGCTACTAACTTTAAACAGGGGCAAAAATAAAAACATGTCTCTAAATACTTTGTGTTCTGCCAAACCAAAGCTAGAATCTAAGAGCATCTGGAAATAGAATTAGGTAACAAACAGGAGTGGCCCAAAGTTTCCCCTATAAACCTAGGCAGTAAATAATATGCACTGTATAGGTATAAAACATATATATAAGGAGCTATACCCCAGTGCCCTGTAAATGTGAAGTAAGTCTAAGATGCCCAGCCATCAGCAGCCAAGCCCCGGCCTGCCGCTCTCCCTTGCTGAGATGCAGAATTTTGACGTCAGCCCCTGTTCACAAAGGTTTAATGAGTTTCAAGCTGTGGCACTGGGCTTGGGTGAATTCCACACTTTTTTATGGGTAACGTGCCTCTAAAAAACCCAATGCAAACAGTGTGTAATGCTTTTCTAAAGCGGACCAATAATTGCTAGCATATGAAGCGCACTAATTTTATGAGGGCTTCAATGGCATGCGAAAGGACTGATTCATGAAAGCGTCGAGCAACCTTTCAGTGGGTTTTCTGTGAACTGCGCTCGTAAAAAGTGCAGAATGCACCAAAACAGGCGAGTAAATCTCACCGTTTGGATGGTCATTAACGGTGCAAATCTGTGCGCAATGGTGTAATTAATGGCACAGCATTTGGCTGGAAGGATAATGCGTATCTCTCCCTGTTACCTGTTCTTGTGCCCGCTGTAAGCGTATTTATTAGGGTGAATTTTTGATCCCCTAAAGTTCATTTCCAGCATCACACTGAGATCTACGACAGAATTTTCAACTTGGCCCTTACACTATTTGGTCTATATTTTATAGGGCTGCAGATTAATACGGTCTCCTCCTTTATTATTTTGTCGCTAGGATTAGAGCAAAGTCAGAAACTATTCTGAGATCCTTATTGTCGTACATCAGCAATGGAACCTGAATGGAGACGCTTAAAGGGACATTATATTTTCAGCAAATAAATGTAATTCTTTGTATAATGAAAAGTTATGCAATTTCCAATATCATTTTTCTATCAATTCTTCATGGTTTTCAAGGTCTTAGTCTCATTATGTAGGAACCTTCTTTGTTAAAGGGCTTGTCCAAGACTTTCATATTGATGGCCTTTCCTTGGGATCCTCTGGTAAGTGCTGTGGCCTCCTTGTATAACAGCTGTACTTGGTATTGAGCTCAGGACCATTCACTTGAATTGGACTGAGCAGCAAATATGCCATATAACCGATGTACGATGACATCACTGGCTTAGAAAGAGGCCGCAGTGGTCACCGAGTTCTCTGGTCTCTTCAAACAGCTGATTGGCGGGGGTTCCGGTAGTCGGATACCCTACCAATCAGATATCGATGATCTATCCTGAGGATAGGCCATCAATATAAAAAGTCCCGGACAAGACATTTAAAGGAACCCGTCCTCTCCGAAAACTCCCCCAAGCTAGAGTAAGCGTCTGGTTATGTAATTTTTAACTTCATACTCACTTGCATTCTGACGCTGTGCTCCTACAAACCAGTAGTAAAATGCATTGAGAGGACTCCTGAGCTTACACACATCATGGAGAGGACTCAAGGAGGAGTCCTCTCATTGTATTTTACTGCTGGATTGATGGAGGACAGTGTTGGAGTACAAGTGACTATGAAGATAAGAATTTAGATAGAATTTAGCACCACTTACACTATACACCACTTACTCTAGTTTGGGGGGGGGGGGTATTTGGAGTAAGATATATTCTATATTATTTCTTAATTAAAACCAGGTACTGATATTTATGGGCAAGGTCCGACTGGCTAACCAGAGTACAAGAGGAGCCTATGGTGGGCCCAATCTTTGACAAAATGGACCCCTAATAAAACAGGGCATTTAAAGTGGTATTCCCATCTCAGACAATGGGGGCATATCGCTAGGATATGTCCCTATTGTCTGATAGGTGCGAGTCCCACCACTGGGACCAGCACCTACAGTAAATTGAGAACGGAGCCCTGAAAGTGGTGGAGGGCATACTGCGCACACGTAGCTGCCCTCCGTTCATTTTTGTTGGGGCTGCCGAAAATAGCCAAGCGCTGGCCCGGCTATTTCTGTCAGGACCATAGAAGTGAATGGAAGCGGTGGCCGGACATGCGCTATGCGCTCCCATTCACTTCTAAGGGGAGAGCGCTTGGTGGAGGCCAGACTTGGGGAAACCTGGGGTCCTCTGCCACCATTTTCCTCACTCCGTTCTCAATATAGCTGTGGGTTCCAGCGGTGGGACCCGCATCTATCAGACAGTGGGGACATATCCTAGTGATATGCCCCCATTGCCTGAAATGAGGCAACCCCTTTAAGGTCCTATATACACAGAGGGTGGGCCCTCAGAATCATTTCCTCTGGGGGACACAAGGGACTTCAGTCTCATGCTGCATATGGGTTACATTTATCAAAACTGGGTGCTCAGAAATACTGGCTTAGTTGCCCCTAGCAATCAATCAGATTCCATCTTTTATTTTTCACAGCACCAGTTCTGATAAATTTCACCCTATAAATTCTTTTTTTATCTGTTTTATTTCTTTTTTAAAATGGTATTACATGTACATTATTATGGGGGCAGCCTTCTTGCCTGAGCTGCTTAAGCTAATTTCACACTAGCATTCAGGAGAACCCTGCTGGAATAGCCTGCCATGTCTCTCTGGATCTGGCATTGCCAGAAGTTACATGAATGCTGATCTGGCCACATCCCAGTAAATATGCTGAGAATTGGCCAGACAAATGCAGCTGCGCAGTTGCAGGCAGATTTCCACCAGTCCCCATTATAGTTAATGGGCCCAGGTGGCATTCATGTAGCTTCCGGCAAAGCTGTATCCAGAGAGACCCGGCAGGCTGCTCCCTACTGGAACAGCCTGGCGGATCTCCATAGCGCTAACGTGAAACTACAGCATTCAGAGACATGGGTTACAGCATCCACATAGATCTTAGGAAGTGCATTCAGACAACAGTGTTTCTGGGTCCGCATCCATTCTGCAGTTTTGCAGAACGGGTGCAGACCCATTCATTTCAATGGGGCCACAAAAGATGTGAACAGCACACCATGCTTCAATTCCACGGCCCCGCAAAAGAGATAGAGCATGTCCTATTGTCTGCAACCGCGGACAAGAATAGGCATTTCTATCATAAGGCCGGAACGCACATGGCCGGTATCCGTGTTTTGCGGATCCACAATTTGCAGACCGCAAAACACATACGTTCGTGTGAATGTAGCCTTAGGAGCAGATTTATGAAATTGACTTTTGTTACCCCTACCAACCAATCACAGCGCAGCTTTCATTTTCCAAGAGCCCTATAAGAAATTAAAGCTGTACTGTGATGGGATAGTCCATATGCAGTGTATAGTATTTAACCCTTTCTCACCCACCGATCAATTACATTGCAGTTATGTTAAGCTGTGGATGGATTGGCATGTCTGAATTATTTCCCTATTTCTTGTATTAGTAGGAAATGAGAAACATCGGAAACCTTCATGAAGGAAATTCTTTAATGTACTATTACTAATACATGACATTCTAGTCCCACTTTGAACATTAGAAGCAAAAAGTCATAAAAACTTACCACATCCTATCATTATGTCTGGAGCCTTTAGACAACAGATTCCTCAAAGCTGGAATGACTTAAAGTGACCTTTCTATGACAGTCTTAAACTTCACATGGAGAACGGTCCCTTTATCTGGTTGTCAGTAGTTTGATTAGTTGTATAGGGCTGACACAGGAACAAAAAGTTGCTGTTGATAAGTGTAGTTTTAAAGTTGAATTTAACTTGTTTCGGTCAATGACTTTAAAGGGGGTCGGGTATAAAAACATCATTTTTTTGTCAAAAAAATTCTCTGCCGTTGTGATAAGTACATAAAAAGTCTCACAATGTATAAAGAATATGGCTATGTATAATTAGTAAGCGCTTCTGTATGGTGCTTGACAATGGTAAATAACATTTCAAGCAGATGTGACAGTGAGTGACATCTCTTGAAACATTTTTTCCTTGAGTCTCAGTGCAAAATGTAAAAAGGACTAAACTACATATAATGCAATATAAAATGTTGTGAAATGTACATTATATTAAGTGTGAGTGGCTTACTGTCGATCAAGGCTGGTTGCCTGGTAACTGAGGATGCGGACGTACTGAGACATACGGACGTCCCGGCGACAGTGAGTGGCAGGAGATCTGTTAAACTGGCAACACGTGGATCTGACAGGTTTTCCTTGTGAATCAATAAGTGTCTGTGTTGTTTCTGGTAATGGCCACACCCCTTGCCTCCAGGTGTTGCTTATGTGGTCATTTAACCTTCCTTATTTATAGTTGCTCCTCCCACTATGCTGTGCGGTTTATAGCTTCTGTGCCTGTGGATTGTTTGTGGTTGGATCTTGGCTGAGTTCCTGGTGCTTCCATAGCCTCTTTGAAGTTAAGTCTTTTCTTTCCCTTTTTGTATTTTGTTTGGGTTCTGTGTGTTGCATGTCCCTATTGTTTGTATAAAGCCTGAAGTAGACTCCTGTTTGTCCTTCCTTTTGGAGGAACATGTGGTCTCATCCCTGCCATTAGTACCAGGGTCCTATAGGGCTAGATAGGACTCTAGGTATTCCTGCGTATGAACTCACCTACCCTTGGGGTCTGTTCATACTGTTAGTAAGTCAGGATTTTGGTTAGGGTTTTCACTAGGAGGTGTCCATCTTCCTTCCCTAGTCCCTAGGCCTGATTCCCTGTTTCCCCCTTCCCTCCTATGCTCAGTGTGGTGTTTCCCTCCCACGCCGAAGCGTGACAGCTTCTCCCGCTAAAGGTAATCAAGACGCATGCGCTAAGCTCAACGAGAGGGAGTGTGAATGTATATATAGCTGTGTAAGTGTTTCTTTGAAGAAGCATTAAACTTGCCATTTCCTGGCATCTAGTGACAATTTATAGGGGTTGTCCAAACCGGAAAACTCCTTTAAGCCAAAGCTATATCATTAGTATTTGCTTTGAATATCTCTTTTTGCTTTTGCTTTTTTAATTTCTATATAATTTACATTTTTCTATAAGATCATGTTTTGTGAACATATTTCCAAAACTGTCCCAAAGATTATCATCTATGACATCAGCCGAATTCCTCTTTGCAATTAGATAAAAGGTAGGTGAGAAATTTTTCTTAAATAAATGAAAGATCAGCTCAATACCCTATAGGGGTTGTTGTAATATTTCGCAGATTTATTTTCTTCGCAAATGCCATCATAAACATAAACTATACGGAGAGATAAGGAGATCGTTCATACTCTCCAATATGGGTTTATTTCTAAGGCTCTTAACTGATTGAAGCGCTTTTTAAAGGGAAATGACCACTTGACATGAAGTCTTGCAGAACCGTTATGGGATTCATATAAGCATTCATATAGTGACTACACTCTCCTAACACCCTTATGTGAAACACAAAACTTTGTGATATAAATAATAGTAAGAGACCATAGAAAAACTTTACATGGACCCACTGCAAAAAAAGAAAATCTTAAAAAGTGGCCAGTCAACCTGGAAGTAGCACAAGCTCAAGACTCACTTCTTGACCTTTGCATACAGCGGCCATGACTCCAAAGTATCCCTCTTTTGAAGGGACAGTTCCTCTTTTTGACCTAAGTCCCTCTGGTCCTCACTGCTCCTTAAATGTCCCTCTTTTTGACTCAAGTCCCTCTGTTCCTCTCTGCTCCTTATATGTCCCTCTTTTTGATCCGCCTCAGCCGGTGATTAGATCTTCCACGCATTGGGGTGTAAGGCCAGGTTCACATCAACGTTTATTTTTTCATTCTTCGAATCCGTCAGGAGAACAGAAAAATAAAGAAAAAAAAATGAATCCTGTAAAAAGAAAAAGGTCCTAAGCATTAGTTCTGCACATTTGGCATCCATTTGAGCCATTTCTGTCTGAGATCCATTACTTTAGATGGCAAAAAAGTCCTAGAGGATCAGAAAAACGGAAAAAAAAAAACGGTGATGCCTTAGGGCTCTTTCACACGAGCAGATGCCGTGCGTGGAATCCGCTGCGTGAAAGAGTGCCAAGCCGCGCTGTGGACAGCAGAGACACGGAGCATTAACATGATTGATAATGCTCCGTGCCTCTCTATGATCTTTTTACTACAAAATCACGGTGACAACTCTATCTCACTGTCATTTTGTAGTAAAAAGATCACAGAGAGGCACGGAGCATTATTAGTCATGTTACTGCTCCGTGTCTCTGCTGTCCAGAACGCGGCTTGGCACTGTTTCACGCAGCGGATTCCAAGCACGGCATCCGCTCGTGTGAAAGAGCCCTTAGTCTCCATTCACGCGACTGTATATTTGTGTCCGCATCCGTTCCACAATATTGTGTATCGGATGCAGACCCATCCATTTTAATGGGGCCGCAAAGGATGTGGACTGCACATCGTGTGCTTTCCACATCCGTAGTTCCGTTCTGTAGTCCCGCAAAAAAGAAAAAACATGTTCTATTCTTGTTTGGGCTGGCTGGTATCAGTGATTTCTGAATCCGCAATTTGCAGAACACAAAAACTGATACGATTGTCTGAATAAGCTATTAGGGTGCCTTAACATTCTGCGGATTTTGTTGCAGGAAGTTCCGCAAATGAAAAATCCGCACTGTGCCACCTGGGCTCGTTGCAGAATACATGCCGAAAAACCACAGCATATTACAGCACCAACAAAGTGTATGTAAGTGTATTACACTAATCTCATGCACACTCTGCGGATTGTTTCTGGGCGGAAATTTATGTTTGCATATCAATTATGTTTGCAGTTTTAACTGCAGATTTCACACCTTACAATGGAAGAGTGAGATCTGAGGCAAAACTGGATCTAATCTGCACCAAAATCCGTAATTACAAATTGCGGATTTTGGTGCGGATGAGCTGCAGAAACGCACATAAATCTGCACTGAAATTCATGAGAATCTTATGCGTGTTCACCCGCACTTGTGTGCAGGTTGCCTTGAGATCTGGCCCCATTCCATGCAATAACATCGCCCACCCCTTGACGCTAGGTTCATACTAGGGGTAGGAGATCTTGCAGCCTGTTACAGTAACTTGTTGCCAGCTGACGGCCGGACAAAAAGGCTGCATGCAGCACTAACCGTCTGACCAAAACCCTGCATTTATACTGGAAAGCGGCTGAATCACCACCAGATCCTATTATAGTCAATGGAGACATGGCGCTCCCTGGCATTATCCGACTATGCCAGACCCTAAGGCCTCATGCACGCGGCTCGGGCGCGAACCCATTCACTTCAATGGGGCTGCAAAAGATGCGGACAGCACTCGTGTGCTGTCCACATCCGTTGCTCCGTTCCGTGCCCCCGCAAAAAAAATAGAGCATGTCCTATTCTTGTCCGTTTTGTGGACAAGAATAGGCATTTCTACAATGGGCCGCGTTCCGTTCCGCAAATTGCTGAATTTGTTGACAGTCCAAATTGTTTTGTGATTGTGGTATTCAACTTTGCATGTTCTTTTACAGATGAAACACAAAAGAGGAAATATATTAAAACTGGCCCATAGCAACCAGTCAGATTCCACCTTTCATTTTGCAAAGGAGCACTGAAAAATGAGAGATGGAATCTGATTGGTTGCTATGGGCAACTTAGCCAGTTTTTCTTTACACCAGTTTTGACAAATCTCCCCCAATTACTTTGTTTCATCTGTAAAAACCATGTTATCAAAGAACATTTTACAAAACCACAGTAATTCGTGATAAAGCCACATGCAGTTTTGATGCTTTTTTTAATGTGTCAGTCAAAAAAGTTCAAGTACATGCACCCTAAGGTGCATTTTTTGCAGGCTGAATTTGGATTGTACTTCACACAAAAAAAGCCGCTGGGTGGCCACGTGGAGATCACCCACCATTGTTCTCAATGGGAAGCCACAGTGTATGGGCGCCAAAAAAAGGACATGTCTTTTCATGGTGCTGTCAAGGCAATAAGCCACGTGACCTCTAAGCACCTGCTCTGCAGCTTTTTGGCACAGATTCCGTCCCAAATTAAACTTGCAAAAAATTTTGTGGAAATTTTGTATGGTGTTAAAATAGTTGTAAAGGGCATTCTTGCGACTATTTTAATGCCTGTGTGACAATAATTTGTCATACGGGCGTTTTTATGCCAAGTACAACAGATGGGGGTGGAGGAGGGGTGTCAAGGGGCAATGCCGGTGTTCTACCAGATTTCTATACCCGGACAAAAGTCTATACCGGAAGTGACACAGCCGCACCGGAAGTGACGTGGCCGCGCATTAATCAGCTGGGGGAGGGTGTACGCGGCGCGAGCGCACATCCACTGTGTTACCGAACAATCATTGCAGAGCCCCCATAGAAGTCCTTCACGCACCGCGCGTGCACACTTAGGGGTATAGAGATTTTGCAGCGCAAAGTGTTGCATCAGATCTCCCTACCCCTGAGTGCGCACAACAAATCATCAGTTGCACTTCATCCTTACGGCAGAGCTGAGCACGTAATACTCTGCCATAAGGATGAAGTGCAACTGATGATTTGTTGTGCGCGCGTGCGCACTCAGGGTAGGGAGATCTGATGCAACACTTTGCGCTGCAAAATCTTTATAACCCTAAGTGCGCATGCGCGAAGTACTTCTATGGAGGTGTTCTGCCAGATTTCTATACCTAGACATCACTTCCGGTGCAGCCGCGTCACTTCTAGTATAGACTTTTGTCCGGGTATAGAAATCTGGCAGAACACCGGGGCTTGAATTCCATCACGGCAAATTTACTACAGACGAAAAAGTAGACTAAAAATTTTGCCAGCCCTGTTTTTAACCACTTCAGCCCCCCTAGCTTAAACACCCTTAATGACCAGGCCACTTTTTACAATTCTGCACTACACTACTTTACCCGTTTATTGCTCCGTCATACAACTTACCACCCAAATGAATTTTACCTCCTTTTCTTCTCACTAATAGAGCTTTCATTTGGTGGTATTTCATTGCTGCTGACATTTGTACTTTTTTTGATATTAATCCAAAATGACCGAAATTTTTGCAAAAAAATGACATTTTTCACTTTCTGTTGTAATTTTATTTTAAAAAAACTACATTTCTATATAAATTTTTCTCTAAATTTATTGTTCTACATGTCTTGATGATGATGATAAAAAAAAATGCAATAAGTGTATATTTATTGGTTTGGGTAAAAGTTATAGCGTTTACAAACTATGGTGCAAAAAAGTGAATTTTGGAAAGAAGACATCCCAAGGTATTCCATGAGGGGCATGGCGAGTTCATAGAAGAATTTTTGTTTGGCACAAGTTAGCGGAAATTGATTTTTTTTATTGTTTTTTCTCACAAAGTCTCCCTTTCCGCTAACTTTTGACAAAAAGTTAAATTTTTCATGGACTCACTATGTCCCTCAGTGAATACCTTGGGGTGTATTCTTTTCAAAATGGGGTCACATGTGGGGTATTTATACTGCCCTGGCATTTTAGGGGCCCTAAAGCGTGAGAAGAAAAATGCGTAAAAATGCCCTCCTAAAAGTTGCTTATGGGAATTTGGGCCCCTTTGCGCATCTTGGCTGCAAAAAAGTGTCACACATGTGGTATCACCGTACTCAGGAGAAGTAGGGCGATGTGTTTTGGGGTGTATTTTTTACATATACCCATGCTGGGTGAGAGAAATATCTCTGTAAATTGACAACTTTGTATAGAAAAATTTAAAAAGTTGTCGTTTACAGCGATATTTCTCACACAAAGTATGGGTATATAAAAATACACCCCAACACATTGCCCTACTTCTCCTGAGTCGGCGATACCACATGTGTGACACTTTTTGCAGCCAAGATGCGCAAGGGCCCTAAATCCAATGAGTACCTTTAGGATTTCACAGGGCATTTTTACGCATTTGGATTCTCACGCTTTAGGACCCCTAAAATGCCAGGACAGTATAAATACCCACAAATGACCCCATTGTGGAAAGAAGACACCCCAAGGTATTCCGTGAGGGGTATGGCGAGTTCACAGAAAAAAAAATTTTGGCACAAGTTAGCGGAAATTGATATATATATATATTTTTTTACAAAGTCTCATATTCCACTAACTTGTGACAAAAAATAAAATTTTGCATGAACTCGCCATACCCCTCACGGAATACCTTGGGGTGTCTTCTTTCTAAAATGGGGTCACATGTGGGGTTTTGTACTGCCCTGGCATTTGAGGGTCTCCATAATCATTACACGTATGGCCAGCATTAGGAGTATCTGCGATTCTCCTTATATTGAGCATACGGGTAATGAGATTTTTTCCGTTCAGCCTCTGGGCTGAAAAAGAAAAAATGAAGCGGCACAGATTTCTTCATTCGCATCGATCATCGTGGATGAAAAAATCTCTGCCAAAATCAGTGACTGCGGTGCGGTGGGCTGGGCGCTAGCTATCTAACAAGTAGCTAACTAACTGGCGGTGATAGGGGACCCTTATGCCCCATTCACACGTCCGCAATTCTGTTTGCGGAACGGAATTGCGGACCCATTCATTTCTATGGGGACAGACTTTGTCCCGCTCGGATCCGGAATTACGGATCCGCGCTTCCGGGTCTGCACTTCCGTTCCGCAAAATATAGAACATGTCCTATTCTTGTCCGCAATTGCGGACAAGAAAAAGCATTTTCTATATAGTTCTGGCAATGTGCGGATCTGCAAAATGTGAAAGGACATTGCCGGTGTCCGTGTTTTGAGGATCCGTGGATCCGTGGATCAGTGGATCAGTTCCGCGGATCCGTGAATCCACGGATCCGCAAAACACATATGGACGTCTGAATGGAGCCTTACAAGGGGTGTGATCAATGACAGGGGGGTGATCAGGGATTCTAGATGGGGTGATCAAGGGGTTAATAAGTGAGGGGGGGGTGTTAGTGTAGTGTTTGGTGCAACTTTACATAGCTACCTGGTCCTCTGGTGGTCGATCCCAGCAAATGGGACCACCAGAGGACCAGGTAGCAGGTATATCAGACGCTGTTCACAAAACAGCGTCTGATATACCTGTTTGATACGATTTATATCGCATCTACAGCATGCCAGCGATGGATCATCGCTGGCGAAAGGTGCATGGACTGCCATATATGTGCAGGGAGACCAGCATAAAAGCCAGTCTTACGCTACGTTCACACGACGACATTTGTCGCGCAACAATTTTTATAATGGGAGTCTATGGGTTTTTCTGCGACTGTAGCGTCGCAGTCGCAGCATGTCGCAATGCGACACCATAGACTCCCATTATAAAAATTGTCGCGCGACAAAAGTTGCAATGATAGTTGTGCCCTATTTGTCACGCGACAAATGTTGTCGTGTGTACATAGCCTTAAGCTTCATTCGCACATCCGTGATGCCTCTGTGAAGATTTCCGTAATGGATCTGCATGTGGTTCCGTGTGTCTGATTTTTGCTGTCCGTGTGTCATCCGTGTTTCACTGACACTGCACAGCTGAAAAATAATTTTCAAAGCATCTCTTGCTAATGATCCATGAAACACGGATGGCATCCGTGGTTTTCACAGACCCATAGACTATAATAGGCGTGAACACGGACAAAATAGAGCATGCCTCCATGCTAAAAACACGGACCCACAGACCGTGGTAAAAAACTGATGTGTAAATACACACATTAAAATGAATGGGGGTGTGTGCTGTCCGTGGAGAACATGTACAGCACACGTACGTGGAACACTGACGTGTGAATGAGGCTTTAGTAAATGTGCCCCAAAATCAATAAGCATAGAGGAAAGATAACATCTCCTTTTCTTAATCCACTTCTGGCTTTCAAAACTGCATCAAGAAACATGAAGAAAACCTGCATTTGTGAATATACCCTGAGGTGACCACAAAGACAACCCATTTCTGTGATCCTCGCACCTGTCCATGGCTGGCTGTAATCAGAGCAGAATACAGCTGGTTGCTCCCTATCCTGAGGTCTAGGCCCAAGAGAGAGGTGAGTCTCCTGTTATACAGGCAGAATGCTTGGTGTAGGGTTGTCTTGTCCTGACAGGCCTGGTTCATGTAGTATGACCACAATGTGCGCTCACCACCTCACAACTATAGTGTATACAGAAATAATGTAAATTATTCATGTCTTGGGGTCTACAGAGCGCTGCTGTGTGTCAGTGTAGGAAGGCACAGGAGATTTGCACTTGTCGATATCCATACAATATGGTAGGACTTGTAGGAGATACTGGTACAGTATGAACACGGGTTGTGGTTGTGTCATGGATGTGATGTGACCGCACTGTGTTTTTTTTTCCTCCCCTTTTATGAATCGCTCTTGATTTTGGCCCCCAAAACTGCATGCAGAAACCTGACTGTGTGGTTGTAGCCTAAGTCGGTCTGCATTGTTAAGGCTACATGCACACAAAAGTATTTTGTTTCTGTGTCCATTCCGTTTTTTGTTTTTTTTTGCGGATAGGATGCGGACCCATTCATTTCAATGACAGCACACTGTGTACTATCTGCATCCGTTTGTCCGTTCTGTAGCCCCACAAAAAAATGCAATGCAAACTATACAGTGCAGTCTTCATTAGTAAACAAGAGCCAGCAGCGGTATGTACGGTTGCATCGTGACCACGTAGTGTTTTGAACCGCACTCGCCACTTAGTGTGGCGGGGGCAGGGACATCAGTCTTGTCAAATTTACTGGGAAAGATTTAGCAAAACTGGTATAAAGGAAAACTGGCTTAGTTGCCCCTAGCAACCAATCAGATTCCAGCTTTCATTTTCCAAAGGAGCTCTGAAAAATGAAAGGTGGAATCTGATTGGTTGCTAGTTGAAACTAAGCAAGTTTTCCTTTATACTAGTTTTGATAAATCTCTCCCAGTTAGAGCTCATGCGCATGATCGTAGCAAATTGCAGATCCACAAAACACGGACGCTGACCATGTGCTTTCCACATTTTGCGGATCAGAATGGTATCTAATAGAACAGTCCTATCCTTGTCTGTAATGCAAACAAGAACAGAACATGTTACATTTTTTTGCGGATGCCAAGTGCACATGGAGTGCTGTCCCCATCTTTTGCGGCCCCATTAAAGTGAATGGGTCCGCATCAGATGCGGATAAAGATACGTTTGTGTGCGTGAAACATCAGAGGCTGGGGTAGTTTTTACTCTAGGGGCACATTTTTTATAGTGTTGGGCCTCTTTCACACGAGCATGATGGATTGGCTCAGGATGCGTTCAGTGAAATTCGCACCATTTCGCAAGAAAGTTCAGTCAGTCTTGTCTGCAATTGCGTTCAGTTTTGATGCATTTTTCACATGCATGAAAAAAAAAAAAAGGTTTAGGCCCCTTGCAGACGAGCGTGAGCGGATTAGCTCCAGATGCGTTGCGGATGCGTTCAGTGAAAAATGCGCGATTTCACAAGAAGGTTCATTCAGTTTTGCCTGCAATTGCGTTTAGTTTTTATTGTGCAATGCGCATTCATGCGTGTTTCACGGACGTGATAAAAAAACTGAAGGTTTACAAACATCTCTTAGCAACCATCTGTGAAAAAATGTATCGCATCCACACTTGCTTGCGGATGCGATGTGATTTTCACGCAGCCCCATTCACTTCAATGGGGCCAGCGTTGCGTGAAAAATATATAAAACATGCTGCAATTTTGAACGCATTGCATCCAGTTGCAATGTGTTTTTCACTGAGGCCCATTTCACTTCTATGGAACCAGGCTATAGAGTTTGTTTTTGTTAAAAAAAATGCTGTTTGAGGCCTTATGCACAGAGCTGTTGCCCGGCCATGCCCGTATTGTGGCCCTTGAATGTGTATGCAATCTGGAAGGTCCGGTGTGAAACGGAGGCACTGAACCCCACGGAATCATTCTTTGTTTCTGTCAGTGCAAATTGCGGTCCCAATTGCACGGAACTGCTGATCAACAGCCTTGTGCATGAGCCCTTAGACCGCTTTCAGACGAGCGAGTGTCACGCTCCGAACTCGCAGTGCAGCTCCCGTACTGACCTTCCTGGCACTGCCCGGTCACATAGCATTATATTGATTTATGAATTATGACGCTATGTAACCCTTAGATTTCTGGAATGTATTGGATAACACTGACATAATGCTGTCTCTATTATCCAATACATTCCAGACCTCTAAGGCCCCTTGCAGACGAGCATGAGCAGATTAGATGTGGATGCGTTCAGTAAAAAAAAGCACGATTTCACAACCAAGTTCATTCAGTTTTGACTTCGATTGTGTTCAGTTTTTATCACACGGGTGCAATGCGCATTGATGTGTTTTTCACGCGCGTGATAAAAAACTGAAGGTTTACCAGCAACCATCCGTGAAAAATGCATTGCATCTGCACTTGTGAATGCGATGTGATTTTCACACAGCCCTATTTACTTCTATGGGGCCAGCGTTGCGTGAAAAATGCAGAATATAGAACATGCTGCGATTTTCACGCAACGCACAAGTGATGCGTGAAAACCAATGCTCATGTACACAGACACATTGAAATGAATGGGTCCAGATTCGGTGCAGGCACAGTGCGTTGGCATCACGCATTGCACCTGTGCCGAATACTCGCTCGTATGAAAGGGGCCTAAGGGTTACATAGCATCATAAATCAATATAAAGCTATGTGACCCCGGCAGTGCTAGAAGTTCAGGACGGGTGCTGCGCTGAGTCTGGAGCATGACACTCGCTCGTCTGAAAGTGGCCTTAGGCTACATTCACACGACCGTAGTGTTTTGCAGATACCGGACCGTGTGCGTTCCTCAATTGCGGACAAGAATAGGACATGCTCTTATTTTTTGTGGGGCAGCGAAATGGAACTATGGATGCGGACAGCACACGGTGTGCTGTCAGCATCTTTTGCGGCCCCTATGAAATGAATGGGTTCGCACCTGCTCCTCAAAATTACGGAACGGTTGCGAACTCATTCATGTGGTCGTGTGAATGTAGCCTTAGGCTACATGCACATGACAGTTGTTTTTTGCTGTCCACAAATCGCGGATCAGTCTTCCTTTTTTTTTCACATCCACATCCGTTCAGTGTGTCCGCAAATTTTGTAGGTTGTGTTTCCATGTGTCTTCCGTTTTTTTTGCGGATCCGCAAAAAAAAAAGGAAGGCTTGAACTAGTCTCTTAAAGTACCTGTGCAAGTGCCCTGGTTTCCAAGCAACCATTCACAAAAAAAAAAATGGATGCGGATGACAAACGGATGGCTTCCGTTGGTCATCCGCATTTTTTGCGGACCCATTGACTTCTATGGGTCCGCAAACCGTTTTTTGCGGACAAGAATAGGACATGCCATATTTTTTGCGGACGTGAAATGCGGACGCGGACAGGCAACGGAAGAGGCATCCGCATTTTTAACGGATCCATAGAAATGAATGGAAAACCATCGGATCAGCAAAAGAAACGGAACGGAGGCCGCAAAAAACCACTGCCGTGTGCATGTAGGCTTAGACTGTATTTTTTTTAGGCACCTTTAATACTGAAAGGGTACCTGTTTTGGAGGCATTTGCACCTCATTCAACAATTTTGATGCTTTAGACTAATTCTGCAGTTGTCTAATTTTTGCGCCTTTCGATCTGTTTATGTAGATGCGCCTTTTTCACGATTGAAATGCGCGTGAAAGCAGTTTCATTTTTACTGTACTCAGGGACGTTGCTAGGGTCTGAAAATATCCGGGGCACAAGCGCACTGTGTTGAAATTTACATAATAAGACTTAACATCGGCCCCCATATGGCTCTTTTCGGGCCCCCATATGGCTCTCTTCGGGCCCCAGTGCCTTCATCAGCCTCATGAGTGAAATAAAAAAAAAAATTACCTTTCCTGCTCCGGACACCTCCTGCACTCGGTCTTCCTCCTCTTCAGTCTGTGCTGTGGACTGGCGCGCAGAGCGTGAGGTCACAGCGTGACCTCACATGTGCGCAGCCTTCACAGCAGAGAGCTGAGGACCAGGAAGCGGTGCGTATAGAGCTTTGACTGCTTCCCGGTCCTCATTGAATTTGTGGGCAGATGTCAGCGGGGCTCAAGAGGCATCTGCCTTGGGCCCCCCAGGAGCAACTGGGCGGGGGGCAGCTGCCCCTTTTGCCCCGCGTTAAAGACAGCTCTGGCTAGGTTCGGGGCAGTGTTAGTTTCATTCGGTGCCCTGGCCCTGGATAAAAAGCTCTAGCGATGCCCCTGACTCCACTCCAGGGCTGGCTTATTTTTATTTGTCAGTTATGATTGGCGAAATGCACTTGCATTATCAGGTAGACGTGCAACTTTTCACAGCACATTTGTGCCTTTTTGGTATGCGCATGCTAATTAGACCAGTCTAAATGGAACCACTAGAACCCTGATGAAGGCTGCTTTTAGACCAGCGAGTTATACAATCCGGACGTAAGTATGCAGCAGCTCCCGTCCTGATTTTCCAGCACTGCCGGGGTCGCATAGCATTATATTGATTTATGATACTATGTAACAGCATTATGTCAGTGTTACCCAATACATTCCAGAACTGTAAGGGTTACATAGCATCATAAATCAATATAATGTTATGCGACCCGATCAGTGCTCGGAGGTCAGGACGGGAGTTGCTGCATACTCGCGCTCCGAGTCTGGAGTGTACAACTTGCTCGTCTGAAAGGGGCCTAAGGCCTCATGCACATGACCCACGGTTTGCTGACACTGACCCATTCACTTGAATGGGGTACATGATCCGCATCCGACGGTTCACACCGCAAAAAAGTAGTGCATGCACTACTTTTTTGCAATGCGGGGGCACGGACAGAAAACCCTATAGTGCTACCATGGGTTTTTCCGCCCCATGCCTCTGTTCCGCAGCGCACTGTATCTTCCAGATTGTGGACAGTGCACGTATTTTGGGGGGCCGCAATACGGGCGCGGACCTGCTATGGTCATGTGCATGAGGCCTAATACAAAGATGCCTCACCTCGTTCATCAACACAACTACATCAAACTGCTAGGTGTGGACATACACCTTATTACATCACCCCCACATATTTGTGCAGTGGACTTAAGCCAGGGCATCTGGGGTATCCCTTACCCTTTAGGAGGTTTTAACAATATATGTCCCTCTTACAAAGCAAGTAGTCGTGACACCAGTTACAGTTAAGCAACAAGGACTTGGAGTTCCCTTTGTAGATGGTATTGTTGGTACCTGGTGCCAGAGTGGCCTACAGTGTCTCTTAAGGTGTTGTATGCACGTGTCATGGTGCTCCTACATGGATATCCTTGGATCCCAGACATGGTAGTCCGAAGCAGTGCAAAAGGGGGTTGTTGAACTTGGGTGATGAGTTAGTAGAATAAGTGGAGTCAAGACTTTGTATTAACGTTGAACACAGCTTTACTTGGCATAAAAGGAACAATCTTTCAACTTGATCTTGGTCATCAGCAGGTATTGGCTTAAATGGCAGGCAAACACTTCTGTAACAATCTCAGCTCTGCTATTCTGTAGCTTTCTCAGCTCTGCTGGCTGGGTAAATAGAAACTTTCCTCTTCTGCTAGAACTTAGCTGTCTGTAGTCTGTCTCTTACTTTAATCCAAGGATTCTTCCTGCCATGAAGATTACTTAGCTTGAGGTTAAGGCAATGCAAGCCCAGGAGGGGGACAAGCAACCATCTAGACTTCAGAGGCTGGGCCTCTGGGCCCAGCAGAGCAGACATTGCTCTGCTGGCCAACACACAACCTCTCCTAGACTAACCTTCTTAGCTAAACTCCTCGCTCTCCAGAGAGGGCTGGAATGAAAAAAAGGCTCCATCCCAGAAAAAACTATCTCTGCCATCAATGCCATCTGCTGGTGAACCAGGCACATTACACTTAAACATTGATTTATAAGGGAATACATACACATATTGCAGGGAATGGTAATACATTTATATATACTGACCCAGGATCAACCATTACAGAGAGTGGGGTCCAAAAGAAATGGTAATGCCACTCTGGGGTATTACATTTGACATCCACATGACTGTAACCAAATGTACTGTCAATTCAATATATACGCTTAGTGTCAATTGGTTTCAAGTGGAGTTAAAAAACAGGGGTGCCATAGTTGTTGTTTTTTTGCCCTAGATTAAATGGGTTTCCCACAGGATAGGGAATAAAGGGGTCATTTATTTAGACCATTTTAGACACTGGTCTTAATCACGCCTATACCTGGCTGTGGATCTACCTAAATTATGTAGAGGCGCAGGCCCCTAAATACCTTCAAACGATCAACCGCTGCTTTTGAGCCGTCTTACATTTAGACCATTTTCTACCCCTAAAACGTGGAAAATGATGAATGAGATGGGCTTGCCTGCCCGTCCTCTTCCCCGCACATGTCACGCCCCTTTTTATAGACCTGGCATGAGCAGAGAAAAGTTGTAGATTGCGGCACAAATAACCTTTGTGCCGCAATCTGCTCCAGGAATACGCATAATATAGGTGTATATCTGGATAGTAAATGACCCCCTAAGTGTCTGATTGGCTGGGTTCCTACTGCGAGAGCCCCTGCTATTTGCAAAAAAGCGGACCTGTGCTCCCAGGTTGAATGGAGTGCCTTCATTCATCTCCAAGGGACTGTTGGAGACAGATAAGTACAAGTGACTAGCTATCTCCAGCAGCCCCACAGTGCTAAATTGAGCGGTAGTGAGCATACGTGACCACTACTTCATTCAAATGGGGGACCCATGCTGATCAGAGTAGGCAGTAGTAGTGATCTCTTCCTGAACTCCAACGCCTGGGCATCTGCACAGATGCTGCCTACCTGGCGCCGAGACGTATCCGAAGCAAGCAAGCTCAACTAGTTGAACAATGAAATAAACAAAAACTTGACACTTTATGATGTCTTATGGGTAGTGAGTAGAGATGAGCGAACTTAAAAAAAAAAGTCTGGCGTTTGGGTTGTGGTAAATCGCGCATCCCGTTATGGATTCCACTATAGCGGCATATGGAATCCATAGGGGCGGCTGCCACCAACCCGAACTGTTGAACAGCCGAAGGACCTGGGGTGACGTCACAGTCATGTGATCAGTGCAGGGGGCGTGGCTCAGCATGGGATCAAATCCAGTGCTGAGCCACGCCCCTGCACTGATCACATGACAGTGACGTCACCCCAGGTCCTTCAGCTGTTCAACAGTTCGGGTTGGTGGCAGCCGCCCCTTATGGATTCCATATGCCGCTATAGTGGAATCCATAACAGGATGCGCGACTTACCACAACCCGAACACCGGACTTTTTTTTAAAGTTCGCTTATCTCTAGTAGTGAGTGCTATAACACGGGTAAGGTGGGGTAACACCAATAAAGAATAAAAAGATGGTAGACAAGGAAGCGGGGATGAGGGGTGACAACAGACATGGGGAGGACAGAACAAATAGGTGGGAAGGTTTTCTGGTTGCATCTCTGCTGCACCACCCCGGTTCCCAGTGAATGCATATGAGGAAGAGTAGTAGGTACTCCATGTAGTTTGCCTGGACTTAAGAGAGATAATTGATGACGGTAGAGACAGTTCATACCGGCATGTCTGATTAATCTCCTGTATGACTTTAGAGAGAGAAGGAGAGGTAAGTTCCTTCCAGTGTCTGATGAGGATCAATTTGGCACTGAGTAGAATACGCCCTACAATATCCCGGTGTAGAGGGAGCACATCTTGTATGCCTAGGAACGATAAGGCTAATTCTGGCCAGGCATCTATTGTATGCCCTATCAGATTAGCCACCAACTGAAAAATTCTCTGCCAATAAGTTGTTATAATGTCCAAAGGATGTGAAACTAAGAGCTGCTATTGCCGTTCCCACAGTAAGGAGAAGTGGACGGGTAAATTGTGTGTAGTCTCTGGGGGCAAAGTACCAATGAAGCATAGTTTTCAATCCCACTTAGTAGTAAATGATACATTTGAAATTTGAGACAACGGTAGCTTTATCTCCCAGTAAGTCATAGAGACAGGGCCGTCTTTAACAAGGGGCAAAAGGCAGTGGCGTAACTAGAAATGACTGGGTCCCACAGAAAATTTTTGAATAGGCCCCCTCCCCCAGTAATTTTTTCACAACCCCTTCCTTTCATGCCGCCCCCTTTCCTGTGGCTAGTAAAGATCGCTCTCTCAGACCAGGCCCGGCAGCTGTTCCATCCGCTTTCTACACTGTCTATACTGCCACTGTATATCATTTCATTGTATAAGGGTCCATTCACACGTCCGATTTTGCAATCCGATTCCGTTCCGAAAAAAATCGGAACGTTTAATCGGATCCATTAATTGCTATGGCCTCCGCAAAAATGCGGATAGCACTAATGGTGCTGTCCGCATCCGTGACTCCGTTCAATTTCTCGGGATCCTTGCATGCGGATCCTGAAAAAAGAAACACCTTGTCCTACTTTCTGTCCAACTTTCCGTTCCGTTTTCCCATTGTAGTCAATGGATCCGCAAAATAAACGGAAGACATGCAGTTTAGCATCCGAATGTCATCCGATTTTGCGGATCTGTTTTTTTTGGTACCCTAGCAACATGTATTCCTCCTCCTCTTTTTTTTATTTTGAAAAAAAAAAAAAACGAAAACACAGAACGGATTCAGATGCACTTTAGTACAAAAACGGAAGGTTGTGCAAAAAAACTGAACGTTTATCTGGAAAGGTAAAAATACTGACGTGTGAATGGACCCTAATACTGTTGAGGGGGCCCTGACAAAATCTTTTAGTACTTCTCCTCCTCCTCTTGGATGGGCCCCTTCTGAGTCGGGGCCCCAAAGCAGCCGCTTCCCCTATAGTTACGCCCCTGGCAAAAGGGGCAGCTGCCCCGGGCCCAGTTGCTCCTGGGGGGCCCAAGGCAGCTGCCTCTTGAGCCCTGCTAGCCACTGCCCCGGGTGTCAGGCTGTCAGCTACACAGGGGGTGCTGCCATGCCATGCCTGCCGGCACTCCAGGCAGCTGTGAGAGCTGTGATTCTCTAGGACCTTAGATGACATCATCACCATGTGACCAGTAACCTAGCAATATTACTGGTCACATGGCTATGAGGTCATCAAGGTCCTTTCTACCAGGAGTGTTGCTGTAGAAGTTTGCCGTAACTGTGGAGCTTTTTTTGTGAAGATTACATCAGAAAAATGTGACAGGGGCTGTTATGCTAATATACTGTAAACTACTGTATAGTGGGGGCCTGTATACTGTGGGGGCCTGTATACTGTGGGGGCTGTATACTGTATACTGTGGGTGCTGTATATTGTGAAGTGCTATACTGCTGTACTGTATACTGTGGGGGCCTGTATACTGTGGGTGCTGTATATTGTGGAGTGCTGCACTATATACTGTGGGGGGCTGTATACTGTGGGTGCTGTATATTGTGGAGTGCTATACTGCTGTACTGTATACTGTGGGGGCTGTATACTGTGGGTGCTGTATATTGTGGAGTGCTATACTGCTGTACTGTATAGTGTGGGGGCTGTATACTGTATACTGTGGGTGCTGTATATTGTGGAGTGCTATACTGCTGTACTGTATACTGTGGGGGGCTGTATACTGTATACTGTGGGTGCTGTATATTGTGGAGTGCTATACTGCTGTACTGTATACTGTGGGGGGCTGTATACTGTGGGTGCTGTATATTGTGGAGTACTATACTGCTGTACTGTATACTGTGGGGGGCTGTATACTGTGTACTGTGGGTGCTGTATATTGTGGAGTGCTATACTGCTGTACTGTATACTGTGGGGGCTGTATACTGTGGGTGCTGTATATTGTGGAGTGCTATACTGCTGTGCTGTATAGTGTGGAGGGCTGTATACTGTATACTGTGGGTGCTGTATATTGTGGAGTGCTATACTGATGTGCTGTATACTGTGTACTGTGGGTGCTGTATATTGTGGAGTGCTATACTGCTGTGCTGTATAGTGTGGAGGGCTGTATACTGTATACTGTGGGTGCTGTATATTGTGGAGTGCTATACTGCTGTACTGTATAGTGTGGGGGGCTGTATACTGTGGGTGCTGTATATTGTGGAGGATGCTATACTGTGTGCACTGTATAGTGTGGGGGCTGTATACTGTATACTGTGGGTGCTGTATATTGTGGAGTGCTATACTGCTGTACTGTATACTGTGGGGGTGCTGTATACTGTGGGATGCTGTGGGCTGTATACTGTGGGAGTGTATACTGCTGGGCACTGTATAGTGTGGGGGCTGTATACTGTATACTGTGGGTGCTGTATATTGTGGAGTGCTATACTGCTGTACTGTATAGTGTGGAGGACTGTATACTGTGGGTGCTGTATATTGTGGAGTGCTATACTGCTGTGCTGTATACTGTGCACTGTGGGTGCTGTATATTGTGGAATGCTATACTGCTGTGCTGTATAGTGTGGAGGGCTGTATACTGTATACTGTGGGTGCTGTATATTGTGGAGTGCTATACTGCTGTGCTGTATACTGTGTACTGTGGGTGCTGTATATTGTGGAGTGCTATACTGCTGTACTGTATAGTGTGGGGGGCTGTATAGTGTGGGAGGCTGTATACTGTGGAGTGCTATATTGCTGAGTGCCTGTATACTGTGGGGGCTGTATACTGTATACTCTGGGTGCTGTATATTGTGGAGTGCTATACTGCTGCACTGTATAGTGTGGGGGGCTGTATACTGTGGGTGCTGTATATTGTGGAGTGCTATACTGCTGCACTGTATAGTGTGGGGGGCTGTATACTGTATACTGTGGGTGCTGTATATTGTGGAGTGCTATACTGCTGTACTGTATACTGTGGGGGGCTGTATACTGTGGGTGCTGTATATTGTGGAGTGCTATACTGCTGTACTGTGTAGTGTGGGGTGCTGTATCGTGTATAGTTTGGGGTGCTGTATACGGTGAGGTGCTATACTGCTCTACTGTATACTGTGGGGTACCGTATAGTGTGGGGTGCTATACTGCATACTGTGTGGTGCTGTATACTGTGGGGTGCTATACTGCCCTACTATATACTGTGGGGTACTGTATAGTGTGGGGTGCTATACTGCATACTGTGGGGTACTGTATAGTGTGGGGTGCTATACTGCATACTGTGGGTTGCTGTATACTATAGGGTGCTATCAGGGGCTGACTGGCAACTTTTGGCCCAGGGGGCAAGTAACACCCAGAGGCCCACTGAGACCCCCTCTATTTCCTGATTCGCTGTCACAAAAGGCTGGGCGGGGAGCTGCGGGAGGAGAGCACAGCCTCCTTTGACAGCATTGACCGCTATCTCCGCCTCCAAACCTCCGCCCTCCTGATCTGTCACAGGAGGCTGAGCATTGCGGAGAGGATAGATGTTGGCCGCTCACAGCGCTCATAGCCCCACCCCCCCTAATGTGCCAGTTGCCGTCCCCCCCCTTATGTGCCAGTTGCCGTCCCCCTCCTTATGTGCCAGTAGCTGCCCCCCCTTATGTGCCAGTAGCCGCTCCCCCCCTTATGTGCCAGTAGCCGTCCCCCTTATGTGCCAGTAGCCGTCCCCCTTATGTGCCAGTAGCCGCCCCCTTATGTGCCAGTAGCCGCCCCTTATGTGCCAGTAGCCGCCCCCTTATGTGCCAGTAGCCGCCCCCTTATGTTCCAGTAGCCCCCCCTTGCATGCACTTCCTCTTCCGGCCTGTGTCCCTCGATGTACCGCTCCAGCGGTCATCGCGCCGCCTGCACCAGCCTCGTGCTGGCAGCCTATCAGAGGAACAGGGAGGGGACACGCCTCTCCCTCCTCTGCCGCAGCGCAGCCATCTGTATTGCTGTCCTGAGGACGGCGATACAGATGACTATGGAGATGAACGCTTCCACAGTGGAAGCGTTCATCTCCCTGTGCCCTGCCACCGGCCGCCCCCACTTGTCACCAGGGCCGTGGCAGGGAACATGCAGGGTTACACTACGGGGGCCATTTACAGAGGCAACAGAGGGGCCCGAGGGGCAATTGCTCCTGGGTGCTATACTGCATACTGTGGGGTGCTGGGGTGCACTGTAACGCTAGGGTGAGCCGAGCCCTGGTCTCCTTCCTGCAGAGCGGTGCCCACTTCCAGCCTGAGCCCAGCTGCCCAGAGCACTGATCCTGAGCCGCTGGGGTCTTCAGAACTGGAAGTATTTACAGTCACTCACTGTACTCTACCAGATATGTGGATTTTTTGTGTGTGTGTTGTGGTGGAGGGCGTGATTGCCTGCTAAGGTGTGGGAAGCCTCTCAGGAGGGAAGGAGTGCCCATCTAAAACTTGATTAAAAATATCCTGTAAGTGGGGCAGGAGAGTGGATTGGAAGTGGCCGAAGTACTCATTAGAGGGGCCGTCAGGGCCTGGGGATTTACCTAGTGGTAGGGTTGAGAGCACCTTAGTTAGTTTTTGAGTGGAAATAGGGGCATTGAGAGATTGAAGTTGCAAGTCAGTGAGAACAGGAAGGTAGGCTTTGGAGAGAAAATCTTCCACGAGAGCAGAATAGTTCTGTGGAAGGGAGGTAGTTTCCTTCAAGTTATAGAGTGATTGATAGTAAAGCTTAAATTGATTGGCGATATCTCTGGGATCTTGGAGTTTAGCTTTGGTAACGGAATGTAGCAAATACGGGATTTTAGATTTGGATTGTTGCTTTTTAAGTTGTTGGGCTAGGAGGGGTCCTGCTTTATTCACTTGTGAGTAGTATTTGGATTTCATCCTGAGAAGGGATTTGTGGTAGTTTTAGGCCTCTTTCACACGGGCGTCATGTTTGACGCCCGGATAAGAGGCAGGTGCGTTGCGGGAATATGCGCGATTTTTCCGCGCGGGTGCAAACGTTTGTAATGCGTTTTGCACGCGCATGTGAAAAATCGCCATGTTTGGTACCCAGACCCGAAGCCGGACTTCATCACTGAAGTCCAGTTTCGGGTCTTCTGGAGAATTTATTATTTTCCCTTATAACATGGTTATAAGGGAAAATAATAGCATTCTTAATACAGAATGCTTAGTAAAATGAAGATGATGGGGTTAAAAATAATAAAAGTTAACTTACCTTAGCCACTTGATCGCGTAGTTGCGATCTGTCCTCTCTTTTCCAGCATCAGCTAACAACTAAAGGACCTGTGATGACGTCACATCACATGGTCCATCTTACCATGGTGATGGACCATGTGATTGGACCATGTGATGTGACGTCATCACAGGTCCTTTAGTTCTTAGCTGATGCTAGGAAAGAGAGGAGAGATTGCAACTACGCGATCAAGTGGCTAAGGTAAGTTAACTTTTATTATTTTTAACACCTTCATCTTCATTTTACTAAGCATTCTTTATTAAGAATGCTATTATTTTCCCTTATAACCATGTTCTAAGGGAAAATAATAAAGATCTGGTCCTGTTGCTAAGCAACCATGCGGGAAAATCGCACTGCATCCGCACTTGCTTGCGGATGCTTGCGATTTTCCCGCAGCCCCATTCACTTCTATGGGGCCTGCTTTGCGTGAAAAACGCACACTATAGAGCATGCTGCGATTTTTACGCAACGCAGAAGTGATGCGTGAAAATCACCGCTCATGTGCGCAGCCCCATAGAAATAAATGGGTCCGGATTCAGTGTGGGTGCAATGCGTCCTCCTCACGCATTGCACCCGCGCGGAAAACTCGCCCGTGTGAAAGGGGCCTTAGAGCAATAGGGCACTAAGTTTATTCCACACTAGTCGAAGGGAGTTAGAGCATTGTGGCATGGGAGTGACTTTGTTTACAGCTTCCAAGTCAGCTATTTCTTTTAGAGTTTGTGTAATTTCTCTCTTTCTGAGCTTTTTCGCTGTGATGTTCAATTTAATCAAGGAGCCCCTCATATAAGCTTTATGGGCTTGCCATAATACAAATTTGTTCGAGACAGACCCAGCATTAAAATGGAAATATTCTTTCAGGTGTGTAGAAAGCTCATCTATATGCTTAGGGTTACTGAAGAGGTATGTGTTGTTCCTCCACACCGGGGCCCTGTGGAATTGGAATTGTTCATCTAAAATAATTGTAATTGGGGCATGGCCTGACCACTTTAGGGGGGCCTATGTCAGTGGAAAGGGTATGAAGTAAGGAGGTGTAGTCTACCATGAATATACGTGAATACGAAAGGTGTGAAGGCGAGAAGTAAGTGTAGTCTTTTTCTAGACTGTGTTCGGCTCTCCAAGCATCTATTAGGCCTTCCGTATGTAGAAAAAAGGCAAGTCCCGGGTCGGCCCTACGAGTGGTAGAAGTGGATTCATGAGCTGGATGGAGTACCGAATTAAAGTCTCCACACAGGATCAATTTTCCTTGTTTAACTCTATTGACATTGCGCATAAGTTTGTGCAAGAAAGCTAACTGATGGGAGTTAGGGGCATATAAGTTAACTAGTGTAAATACAACATTGTTAAAGGAGCATACTAGAATAATGTATCGACCCGAGGTGTCTAGCTTGGTAGCGATGGATGTGAAAGCGACAGTATTCTTAACAGCAATGAGTGTACCTCTCTTCTTCTTACGGAAGTGCGAGTGAAAGACATTTGGGAATAAGCGGTGGTGTACTCTGAATGCGTCCGCCTGGAGTAGGTGGGATTCCTGCACGCACAAAACATCAGCGCTGGAGGTCAAGGCTTTAGACCACAGATAGGATTGTTTCTGAGGGCAGTTGAGACCCTTGACGTTGAGACTCATAATCTTTAGGCCCATCTTGCTGAGGAAGCAAACACCTGTCAGTTAGAGCAGTGTTTCCCAACCAGTGTGCCTCCAGCTGTTGCAAAACTACAACTCCCAGCATGCCTGCACAGCCAAAGGCTGTCCGGGCATGCTGGGAGTTGTAGTTTTGCAACAGCTGGAGGCACACTGGTTGGGAAACACTGAGTTAGAGGAACAGTGGAGAAGCAACGTTGATACAATTACAGTGCTACTAAGCAAATATAGGGTGGTATTCCCTTAGGTCATCAAACCAGACAATAGATACATAAGGGGGATGGGTGGGAGTGAGGGAAGAAAGGAAGACGAAAAGAAGTCCTAGAATAGGAAGAAAAGACAAAACGTTTAGAGCAACAGAAAACGTCACCTATAGATCAAACTGGTGAGAGTCCAGTGCTAGAGCTGGCGGTCTTGAGATCTGGAGAAAAATATGGATAGGAGAATGCACCATACTTGGACAGGTTGCGGATGATTTGCCCAAAGGTTAGTCTTAAGCTTCGAAAATCACTGCAACAAATGGGAGAGTTAGATCCTCAAGGTGATATCTGCCTGGAGGTAGCGGAAATAGAAAGTGGGACCAACATCCTAGATTTCTGAAGTAGATGGAGGTGGTGAGGTCGACACTGGTAAATCCCCTTCGGTGGTTCGGGTAGGTAATGGGATCCGCCATAGCTGGAGGAGTTGTTTCACTTTGATCACTTAAAACAATTGTGTGGATTTGTCCATTCCTGCGGACTAGCAGTTTTAGGAGGTAACCCCACTTATATGGGACCTCGTTATCCCGAAGGGCGATGGTAATAGGCAACCTGCATTGGTGGAGCGTAAACATAGATGAGTCAGTAAAGAGTTTAACTGTTTGGTAGGGAGCAGGGAGCGGATGCCTCTTCCGCGCTGCGGACATCAGGGCTTCTTTGGTGTAAAAAAAGTGACTGCATGCGAGGGTATCACGCGGGATGTTAGGTCTCAGGTGAGGAGGCTTAGGAATCCTATGGGCCCTGTCAATGATTGTATCAGGGGCCAGAATCTGCGGCAGGAGCACTTTCATGAGTCCTTTCAAGTACGGTTGCAACTCTTGAGGGGGTAACGTCTTCAGGAATGCCCCTGAATTTTATATTGTTTCGTCTGGAGCGGTCCTCCATGTCCGCCATTTTTAATTTGATAGCTTCTGGATGGTCAGCCATGTCATTGTGAGCGTCAATAACCTCGTTTTGGGAGGACGAAAATTTGCTCATCTTCGTTTCAATGTGACTGATTTTGCCTTCAGCTGACTGCATTCTAGTAAATAAAGGGTTAAGCAGCCCCTCTATATCTGTGGGGAAAAAAGTTTTTCAGGGCCAGTAGCATGACTTTAAGGGAATCCTCTGTGACTGGCTTACTGGAGGTAGGGAGCATATGAAAAGGGTCATCTTGCCTTACAGCATGCTGTTGTGAACGGGGGGTTCACTGACCTGCGGCTTGCCCGTAGCGGCAGGGCCTGGAGCATTTGGTTGAGGGCTGCAGTGATGCGGGCTGGTGAGGAGGCTGTCACACCATGCAGGAGATCGGGCGCCATCTTGGGCCTTAGAGACCTTGTGCTCCGCAGCTCTAGCTTCTTCTGACGTCGGAGGAAGGGACGGCTGAGGAGTATGTAGGAGGTAGGCGATCCCAGGAGGGTCCGGCGGAGATGGAGAGCGGACCGAAGGTGCGGGTGACATAGGGCCAATAGGGGATGCTGGCGGGGTCCCGGCAGCGGAGCCGGTGCCATTTTTAAGTCTGACCCTGGAGAAAAAGGTCTCGACTTCTTGACTGAGCCGTCCTGAAGCTTGGGCAGGAATCTTTTTGACTTCCCCATGGTCGCAAGGAAGGATGAGAACATCGGGAGGCATATCTGCATATCTGCCGCACAAAAGCGGTGTTAAGAGGGGCAAGCGGCGGCTAAGTCGCTGTGGTGCAGGAGCTCCTCGTTCAGGCGGCCATCTAGCTCAGCAGCCTAGCCGTACCCCCTGGATGAGTTGTATTTTTAAAGCCATTTTTGCGTACTGTATAAGGCCTTGTTCAAATCTTTGTTAAGGAGATCCAGCTGCCTGATCCAGCACAAATGCTGGCTGTCGGCTGGACAAAAAAAACTTTGCATGCAGAAATTCCACTACATGTGCCCCTTAAACCTAAAAGGCAGAAGATGTGGCAGTAAATGCTGAGAGTCAGTATGATTGTGGCAATACCACAATTATAGTTTTTTGTGCGTTATTAATGGTTGAACACTCGGATTTGGTCACTGTCACTAGTGGAGTACCTCAGATATTGATAACAAGCTGAACTGGATGGACAGATGTCTTTTTTTTGGCCTTATAAACTGTTACAATACAGCGCTGCCACCTAGTGGCCTGTATTGGTATATTTATCTAATAGACTCTAAAGCCTGCTTGAGGCTTCGGTCTATTAGATCAATGTAACAGGTTCTCCGATCTCATCTGGGGAACGCTGTTACCGGAGTCGAAGTGCACATTTGACCACATCATGTGCAGGGGAAAATGTATGTGATCAGCCTTACGGCTGATCGCATACACGTTCTGCGTGTCTCTGCTATTTAAAATAGCAGAAACCCGGCGGCTATGGCACCCGCTGCACGTGCAAGCGGGTGCCATGTTTAGGCACCGGACTTCTGCCGTACATGTATGGCGGAGGTCTTTAAGGGGTTAATGAAGCTTGCAGATATCCATGTGCTTGCTGCCCCATTCAAATAAATAGAACTGATTTTCAGTCACAGAATTTGCTGCCGCTTGTGAAGGCACCCTAACAAGCAAGAATTAGATTACTCCTCCAATGCATTGCAATGAACTGCCAACAGAGTTGCTATGTTCTTATGGAGCCCTGCCGCCTTCAGGGCTTCATAGGTACTGCAGCTGTAAATGCCCTGGTCTCTTTAGAGAAATGAGGGCTTTTACATACAGCCAATGCCTCCCCAAATTTCTGTGCAGAGGAGCCGTTCAGCTCGCCTCAGTTGCTGTGGTCACAATTGACCACTACATTGGGGGGGGGGGTGTAAATGTCTACGATCGATGTTATTGCTGATCGCAAACATTAGTCCCAGGTGTCTGCAGTTTAAAACAGCAGAAACCCAGTGGCTATCGTGCCCGCTGTTCTTGCAAGCAGGTGCCATTTTTTAAGATCGGCGAAGGTCCTTAATACTAGAAATACGGTGCAACGACAACAGTAAAATCTGCCCCACTGGGCTAGTGCTGGGCTTAAAGGGGCAGTCCATGACATAGGTATTCAAGGAGCATTAAGGAATGGATGCACCACCCCCTCACAAAGCCTAAGGCTACTTTTACATTGGCGGTAGCCTTTTCCGGCAGGCTGTTCTGGCGGGGGAACAGCCTGCCGAATCCATACTACCACAAGTCCACCGTGCCGCCGGAAGTCTGCTCCGGCCCCATTCACTATAATGGAGGTAGGCAGGAGGTCTGGCCACCATGCTGAAAGGTGGCTGAAATAAAACTGCAGCACGCTGTGGTTTTTGTCTGGCCGCCTCTTGGCATGTTTACCGTGCTGTGGCTGGACCTCCGACCTGCCCCCATTATAGTGAATGGGGCCGGAGCGGACTTCCGCCAGCACAGTGGACTTGCGGTACCGCAAGTGTGAAAGTAGTCTTACACAGTTTATCAGTTCTCTCCCGGAGTGGCCTTTTAAGGGTTAATTCACTTATGCAGTCTTTTAGTATAGGATGCGCCCACACAGGATGAAATTTACAGTGGATAAATCTGCAAGAGTGAGACTCTGTTCACAAGGCTGTGTCATTTTTTTCCAGACGCGAAATCATAAAACACTTGCTTCAAAGTTTTGAATCCGCAAAAAGGTTTGAGTTCAGAGCATGTTTTTTCACTGAGTTCTGTTGTCCCTGAAAAACAGTAATCTTAAAAAAAAAAAATGTAAATAAATTTTCTGTGCAATGAATCAGTGAAAAATGGACAACACACAGATGTCTGTTTTCTATCCGTGATTTTCATTAACCTATTGCATAGAATAGGTGTGTTCTACCCGCTGAATGGACAAAAGCAGAGAAAGCGCCCACGTTTTTTTTTTCCCCCCCTCCAGAATGGACCATGTAAGAGGCGCACATCTGAATAAACATAACAGATTTGTAGGAATCTGTGGCGCTCACTGGAACTTCGGTGAACACTGTGGCCTCCTGGTAGCTTACCAAGGACAGCGCCGTACATCGTGTAGTGGCAGTGCTTGGTATTGCAAGTCGTCCCTATTGACTTGAATGGAGCTGAGATGCAACTAGGCCATGTGACTAATGTACGGTGATGTCACTGGCTTAGGAAGAGGCCACTGCGCTCACAGAGTGCCCAGCCTCTTCTGCTGGTTTCCTAGTTATCGGACCCCCCCCCCACCCCAATCTGATATTGATGACCTTAGGATAGGTCATTAATGGAGTTGAGCGATTTGTACCAAATTTTGGGGTGTTCGGGACACGGACCCGAACCCAAATATTTTCAAAAAAGTTCTGGTTCGGGTCCGTTGTTCGGTGATTTCTTCCCTTTTTTCTGAAGGGCTGCACAGCCAATCAGCAAGTGTTTTACTTCTTGCCCTAAGAAGCCATTACAGCCATGCCTACTGATGGCATGGCTGTGATTGGCTAAGTGCAGCATGTGACCTAGCCTCTTTATACGCTGGAGTCACATACTGCTGCACGTCACTCTGCTGATTTGAGCTTATGGGGGGATGCTGGTGCTGCGATCAGGGACAGAATAGGGCAGAAATCAGAAGAACCTGTGCTACTTTAATCCACAAGACACAGCAAATAGAGAGGGAGGGAGCTTCAGCAATCCAACATTTCTTTACCCAGCCACTGCAAGGAAAATCATTTTTTTGTAAAACATCTGTTACTGAGGTGGTGCTCGGTGGCCATTTTTGCCACTGTAGTGTAAACTGTATGTGTGCCAGCCAGCCAGGGACATCAGCCTAATCCTATTTTGTAGCTCAGTGAAGGAAAAAAAACTTTTTTTTTTCTGGCTGCTCAAGTCCCCTATATTGCCTTTTGTATGTTTAAGGGGTTACATAGTCTATTTTTCTAGTCTGGGTTCTGTGGTGCCACAGAGCACTTGTGTATACAATGCACTAAACCGTATATTCCATTTCAGCTATCAAATAGCGCATCAGTGTATTTTAGTTAAAAAAAAAAAAAAAGTGGTCATCCTGATCCACCAAGCCTATTTTACACCGCCAAAATATATATGTAACGGAACGCCTGGCACCCCGACTGGGCACCTTCCGCTGACACTTGCTCCTAGCACTTCCCGAGGGCTCCAAGCACTCCACCGGACACCAAAACCACCACAGACCCCACAAACCGCCTGTAGCTTGGTTGGTTGGGGTCTCGTTGCCCTCCACCCACTCTGGACCCAAGACCGGGCTTCAGCTTCCAGTGGGTGGACCTCTCCTGACCCCAGAAAGCAGGAACAAGCTCTTACAAGGGCAAATACTCAGGGGAGTATTGTGTTATAGCAATCCCTAAGGCCCCTTTCACACGAGCGAGTTTTCCGCGCGGGTGCAATGCGTGACGTGAACGCATGGCACCCGCACTGAATCCGTACCCATTCATTTCAATGGGTCTGTGTACATGAGCGTTTTTTTTCACGCATCTCTTGTGCGTTGCGTGAAAATCGCAGCATGTTCTATATTCTGCGTTTTTCACGCATCCCTTGCCCCATAGAAATGAATGGGGCTGCGTGAAAAACGCAATGCATCCGCAAGCAAGTGCGGGTGCGTTGCGTTTTTCACTGATGGTTGCTAGGAGATGTTGTTTGTAAACCTTCAGTTTTTTATCACGCGCGTGAAAAACGCGTCAAAACGCATTGCACCCGCGCGGAAAAAACTGAACAACTGAACGCAATCGCAGGCAAAACTGAATGGCTTTGCCTGTGAAATCGCACAGTTTTCACTGAACGCATCCGCAACGCATCCGGACCTAATCCGGACACGCTCGTGTGAAAGGGGCCTAAGAGTGTAGTTATCCCATCCGCCAACCATGAGCCAAGACTTCATGAAGGGGTAAAGCAGAACTTCTCTATTGATGGCCAAAGCTTGGCCTTTTATGCAAGTCCTCCAGCAAGGGCTACTCCACCGGGGACCTGATACAGGACAGGCATACAAAATACAGTGACCAATCATCATACAGCCAGATATATCACAACCCGACATGCAATGTCCATTGTGCTTACTAACTGTCACTGGGGCCATAGTCACAGGGCAAGAGGCTGGCAAGCAGGCCCCTCCAACTCCCAGTGACAAAGGTGCTTTTGTCACACCTCTTCCCTCCCAGGGGAAGACTAACCAGGTACCTGACCTCCTGTCGATCAGTACCTGAGTTAGACGAGACGCCCGCCATCAACCGAGTACTGCACCTGTAGTTCTTGAGTGTCCAGCTTCGTTGGGTCTGTCCTAGGCTGCAGAGGGTACGGCTGCTGCCCCTGATCTCCCTTGTGTTCCCAGGCATGGAGCTGTAGGTACGGGGTGGGCAGAGGCCAACTGCACTCTGCACTGGTGCCGGTGCTTCTGCTGGGATAACCGGTAAGCAGTCAGGCTCTGGATCAAGGGAACAGGTAGGGCAGAGGCTAACTGCTCTCTGCCCAGATGCCCGCTCTTCCGCTGGGGCAGCCTGTGTGAAGTCAGGCTCTGAACACGAGGATAGAGGAGGGCAGAGGCCGACTGCACTCTGCCCAGATGCCAGCTCTTCCGCTGGGGTAACCTGTGGGTAGTCAGGCTCAGGACAGGAGGATAGGGGAGGACAGAGGCCGACTGCACTCTGCCCAGATGCCAGCTCTTCGGCGGGGATGGGGTCAGGGAATCCTACCCCCAGAACTTGGTTGCAGATTGGCTGTGGAGAGGAGGGGTCGCTTACCTCCTCCTCCTGGCACTCCTACGGGTTTGGTTGGTGATCTGTACCAGCCGTCCAGCAGCCCTGTAGGTCTGGTGCAGAGACCGCTGTCCCATCTGCACCATCAGAGTTAGGGGTCCTGTCCCCCTGGGGTGGGGGAGAGGGACTGGTTGTCTCCTCTCCCTGCAAAACATACTGCCACTGGGGAGCAGGACCGACTGTCCCTACTCCCTGAAACTCCGGCTGCCATTGGTGATCTGAGCCGACTGCCCAGAATCCCTGTACGGCCGGTGGAGAGACCTCGGTCCCATCTCCACCTGCCAGTTGGGGCTCCCCCCAGGACAAGTCTATGAGGTCCCCTACCTCTGCAGCTAGGAGTGAAGCAGGGGATACCTCAGTTGGGTCTTCCCAGCTGTAGGGGTGTAGGTCTGGGACTGCCACCCAGCTCTCCGACAGTGTATATTGGGGCCGAATTGAGCTGAAGAAGTATTGGTAATCCTGCTCCAGCTCCCACTCCCTTGTCATTAGAGATGCCAGGTCTTGTCTCACCTCTCTCGCTGTAGCCCAATCATGCATACCCTCCCTGTAGTCAGAGATATCCCAGAACCGAGACTCTCCAGCATCTCTGAACTCTGGTTCTGCGAAGGCCTCAAACAACAGGCCAGGGCCATCATAATCCTCCCCCTCGGGTCTGTTGTGCTCAGCCATCCAGCGGGAGTGCCGAATCGAGTACCACCAGAAGGCCTGGTAGGCATCGTCTAGCCAAAGCTCCTTAAATACCAGGCCCCGGAGCTCTGTTACCCACTCGTCTAGGGGCTGTTCTCCCAAGAGACCCATCCGCATCGCCACACGCTTCTGTAGCTGCTGCTCATAACTGGGGATACTCACCTCGCCACCGCTGGGCATTTTCCAGGGCATCATACCAGACTTCCTTTCTGTCTGCATCCCTGTAGTCCGCAGCGGCCGCCTCCTCCTCCTCATCATGGAATGCTGTCCGAAGACTAGCCGATTCCATCCTGCTGTAGCCAGGGGCGCTGTACAGATACTAGCGTTGCCCTCAATCCACGAACGGTGTCTCCGAGCTGCTTCTCCTCGCACTAGGACGCCATCCCACTGCTGTCACCAGTGTAACGGAACGCCTGGCACCCCGACTGGGCACCTTCCACTGACGCTTGCTCCTAGCGCTTCCCAAGGGCTCCAAGACCTCCACCGGACACCAAAACCACCACAGACCCCACGAACCGCCTGTAGCTTGGTTGGTTGGGGTCTCGTCGCCCTCCACCCACTCTGGACCCAAGACCAGGATTCAGCTTCCAGTGGGTGGACCTCTCCTGACTCCAGAAAGCAGGAACCAGGAACAAGCTCTTACAACAGCAAATACTCAGGGGAGTATTGTGTTTATAGCAATCCCCAGGAGTGTAGTTATCCCATCCGCCGACCATGAGCCAAGACTTCATGAAGGGGTAAAGCAGAACTTCTTCTCTATTAATGGCCAAAGCTTGGCCTTTTATGCAAGTCCTCCAGCAAGGGCTACTCCTCCGGGGACCTGATAGAGGACAGGACCACAAAATACAGTGATTAGATTAATCATCATACAGCCAGATATATCACAACCCCACATGCAATGTCCATTGGGATTGCTAATTGTGTCACAGGCAATGTCTATTGTGCTTGCTAACTGTCACTGGGGCCATAGACACAGGGCAAGAGGCTGGCAAGCAGGCCTCTCCAACTCCCAGTGACAAAGGTGCTTTTGTCACAATATATTCGACATTTTTGCAGGGAAATAGAGAATCCGTGTAATTTTGGGGGAAAAACGTATTCCTTGTCCACAAAACAGTTCTGCATACACTGTCCAAGAACATATTTTATATTCCTGCAGGAAATTAGTGCTTCTTTGTTTTTTATAGAAAAAAACGTTATTCAAGGTCCACCAAACAGTCTGAAATACCCATTCCAACCACCTATTTTACATTGCTGCTGTGAAATACAGCATAAGGCTACATTCACACGACCGTGAATGTGTCCGCGTCCGTTCCGCAATTCTGCGGGACGGGTGCGGACCCATTCACTGTCTATGGGGCCGGACGAGGTGCGGAGAGCACACTAGGTGCTCTCCGCTTCCGCATTTGCGGAGCGCGGCCCCGAACTTCCGGTCCGCGGCTCCGCAAAAGATAGAACATGTCCTATTCTTGTCCGCAGCCTGCGGACAAGAATAGGCATTTCTATGGGGGGTGCGGCTGGGTGTATTGCGGATCCGCAATTTGCGGATCCGTAATACACTACGGTCGTGTGAATGTAGCCTAAGTGTGTGTTTTTTGACAAAAAAATGGTAATCCTGATTCACAGAGCATCTTGAAATACACCACTACACAGAAATAGTGCATTATTCTTTTTTGTAGGAAAAAACAATATTCTTGCTTCACAAAGCAGTTGTACATACACGGTATAAATATCTAATTTAAATTTACAGCAGTAAAAACATGCATATTGAGGTTTTTACAATTTATAGCAGTCAAATGCTGCATTTGTGAATTCTGGTGACCAAATCCGTGTTCTGAGCCCCCAAATCTGGTGTCCATACATAGTATAAATATTTACTTTTGATGTACAGCTAACAGCAGTTAAAAACAGCATTTTGGGGTTTTATTGAAAAAAGCCTTGTTTTACTCCAAAAAACAGTTGTGCATCCGGTATATAAATAATTAATTTCAATTTACAGCAGTGAAATACTAATTTTCTTTATTTTATTACAAAAAGACTTGTTCTTGTTCCACAAACCACTTGTGCATACAGCGTACCAATTTTTTTTTTTTTACATTTCAGCATATAAATTGAGAATCTGTGTATTTTGGGCCTAAAAAACATTATTCTGGGTCCACAGAGCATTTTTATGACACGGGCACTGCCTTAGTGAACGTAATTGTCGACTAGTGGCAGGTAAATTGACACTGGAGAGAGACCAATCTTTCAGCTAGTGGGTGAACGCAAATAATGAGGAGAACATCAAATGAGGGACGTGGGCATGGTCGTGGTGGTGTTGGTGGAGCTCCTGTTGCTGGGAGAGGACGCGGCTGTTCAGCGCCAACTACCGCTCCAAGTCAAACACCTTCCTCTGGTGCGAGTAGGCAACAGAATCTGCAGTGTTATTTGTTAGGCCCAAATGCCGCTCTATGGATGTTGAAGCCAGAACATGTACAGGCGATAGTAGATTGGGTGGCTGACAGTACCTCCAGTTCCTTCGCAGTATCTAACACCCAGTCCTCTGCAGAAAACTCAGAGTTGGCACCTGCAGCCCATGCCCATCAGTCTTCCACCTCACCCCCTTACAAATCAGCCAAGCAGTCAGATCACCAAATCATGCAGGAAAGTCTCATGCCTTTTGATGACTCTGTTGGCAGGGTTTCCCTGGCCCATCCACCTAGCCCTGCCCTAGAAGAGGAAGACCTTGAATGCACTGATGCTCAACCACTTTTGTTGCATGATGACGCCTCTGATGATGACTAAACACAGGTGCCAACTGCTGTGGCTTTCTGCAATGTGCAGACCGACGAGGAGGGCAGGGGTCATGAATGGGTGGAAGATGATGTGGAGGATGATGAAGTCCTAGACTCAGACTGGACTGAAGGTCGTGCTAGTGAGCCGTGCAGTTCTGAGGAAGAGGCGATGGTCGCACAGAGGCAACAGCACAGCAAAAGAGGGAGCAGGGTGCAAAAGCGCAGCGGCCGTTCCAGAGACAGTACGCCTGCTACTGTCCACCGCACCCAGGCACCGAGCACACCAAGGCCTGCTCCAAAGAGTTCATTGGCGTAGCAGTTCTTCACACAATGTCCTGACGACAAGACACAAGTGGTTTGCACGTTGTGCCATCAGAGCCTGAAGCGAGGCATAAACGTTCTTAACCTGAGCACAACCTGCATGACCAGGCATCTACATGCAAAGCATGAACTGCAGTGGAGTAAACACCTTAAAAACAAGGAACTCTCTCATGCTCCTCCTGCTCCCTCTTCTGCTGCTGGCTTGGCCTCTTCCTCCACCTCTGGCATCACCGTGGCACCTGGCGACCAGCAAACAGAGGATGCTCCACCAACACCACCACATCATCACCAAGCATCTCCACCATGTCACATGGCAGCATTCAGCTGTCCATCTCCAAAACATTGGAGAGAAGGAGGAAATACCCACCTACCCACCCTCGAGCCCTGGCCCTGAATGCCAGCATTTCAAAATTACTGGCCTTTGAACTGCTGTCATTCCATCTGGTGGAGACGGACTGTTTCAAACAGCTGATGGCGGTGGCTGCCCCCCAGTACGTTGTTCCCAGCCCACACTAATTTTCCAGGCGAGCCGACCCTTCCCTGCACAACCAAGTGGAGGATAAAATCAAGTGTGTGCTGCGCAACGCCATCTGTGACAAGGTCCACATAACCACAGAGACATTGACAGTACGCACAGCCAGGGTGCTATATCTCCCTAACTGCACACTGGGCAAACGTAGTGACGGCTGGGCCCGAGGCAGATAGCGGTTTGGCGCATGTCCTTCCACCACCGAGGATCGCAGGGCATTATTCGTTGCCTCCTGTTGCTTCCTCCTCCTACTCCGCATCATCCTCCTCCTCCGCATCATCCTCCTCCTCCTCTACCACCCCCACATCCGGTCATCGAAAGAACCTCACCCCCAACTTCAGTACTGCCCGGGGTAAACGTCAGCAGGCGATTTTAAAACTCATGTGTTTGGGTGACAAACCCCACACCGCACAGGAGCTTTGGAGGGGCATAGAACAGCAGACTGATGAGTGGTTGCTGCCAGTGATCCTCAAGCACGGCCTGGTGGTGTGCGATAATGGGCGAAATCTCGTTGCAGCTCTGGGACTAGCCGGTTTGACGCACATCCCTTGCCTGGCGCATGTGTTGAATCGGGTGGTGCAGAAGTTTCTGAAAAACTACCCAGACATGTCAGAGCTGCTGCTGAAAGTGCGGTCTGTATGTGCGCGCTTTCGGCGTTCTCACCCTGCTGCTGCTCGCCTGTCTGCGCTGCAGTGTAAGTTTGGCCTTCCTGCTCACCGCCTCATATGCGACATGCCCACCAGATGGAACTCCAACTTACATATGCTGGAGAGACTGTGTGAGCAGCAGCGGGCTATAGTGGAGTTTCAGATGTAGTATGCACGGGTCAGTCGCTCTGCGGATCAGCACCACTTCACCACCAGTGACTGGGCCTGCAAGCGAGACCTGTGTACCTTGTTGCGGTCTTTGGAGTACTCAACCAACATGGCCAGTGCTGATGACGCCGTTGTTAGCATTACAATACCCCTTCTATGTCTCCTTGAAAAAAATATTACGCTGATGATGGAAGAGGAGGAGGAAGACGGGGCATTTCACAGGGTTTCAGGCAGGTCATACAGAAGTGGTTAAGAGGGTGGGTTCCTGCACCAGCAGAGGCCAGGTACACATGTGGACAGCCAGGGCACACTTCTGGAGGAGGAGGATGATGAGGTAGAGGAGGAGGAACCGGTTTCACTGCAGGGTGGCATCCTACACAGCTCAGGGCCATCACTGGAGCATGGCTGGGGGGATACGGAGGACACAGACAATACACCACCGACAGAGGACAGCTTATCGTTACCTCTGGGAAGCCTGGCACACATGAGCGACTACATGCTGCAGTGCCTGCGCAACGACAGCAGAGTTGCCCACATTTTAACTTGTGCTGACTACTGGGTTGACATCCTGCTGGTTTCCCGATACAAGGACAACGTGCCCACCTTAATTCCTGCACTGGAGCGTGATATGAAGATGCGCAACTACAAGCGCACGCTGGAGGAGGAGGAAGAGGTCACCAACGCAGCTGTGTCACGGCCAGCTCCTCAGACAGCAGGGTTAGCATGGCCGAGATGTGGAAAGGTTTTGTCACCGCACCACAGCAAACTGCACCACCAGCTGATAGGGAACATGTTAGCAGAAGGCAGCATTTCAACAACATGGTGGAACAGTACGTGTGCACACACCTCCACGTGCTGACTTATGGTTCTGCCCCATTCAACTTCTGGGTCTCCAAATTGTCCACATGGCCAGAGCTTGCCCTTTATGCCTTGGAGGTGCTCGCCTGCCCTAAGGTCAGTGTATTGTCTGAACGTGTATTTAGCACGGCAGGGGGCGTCATTACAGACATACGCAGCCGCCTGTCCACAGCCAACGTGGACAAGCTCACGTTCATTAAAATAAACCAGGCATGGATCCCACAGGACTTGTCCGTACCTTGTGCATAATAGACATTTATAACTGCCTCGCCCTCAACCATACATTCTTGTACTCCAGGGCACTTCTTTATTGAATCCTCTTTTTTTAATTGTACCACTATCTTGGGGGCAACCCCACGTTAAATGAACCTCTCCTCTGTCTGGGTGCCAGGGGCCTACATTTCAGCTAATCGCCTGCTGCTTTGGTGCGTGTAATTAACCTCTTTTTACTGTCAAATTGCTTCTCCTCTGTCTGGGTGTCAGGGGCCTATATTTTATTTAATTGCCTCCCGTATTGGTGGGAGACATTAAACTCTTTTTGCTGACAAATGAGCTCTCCTCTGTCTGGGTGTCAGGGCCTACATAAATGATAATGGCCTGTTCCTTTGCAGGTTGATCTGAGGCCTGTGTTGCTGTTATGGGACCTCTATCCTCTGTCTGGGTGCCAGGGGCCTACATTAATAACAATCGTCTGCAGCATTGGTGGGTGACATGATGCCTGTTTTGCTGTTATGGGACCTCTCTCCTCTGTCTTGGTGCTAGGGCCTAAATTGCTTAAAGTGGCCTGTTCCATTGCTGGGTAACATGATGCCTGTTTTGCTATTATGGTACCGCTCACCTCTGTCTGGGTGCTAGGGTCTACATAAATTATAATGGCTTGTTCCATTGCAGGTTGACCTGAGGCCTGTATTGCTGTTACGGGACCGCTCTCCGCTTTGCGGGAGCCATGGGCCTGAACGAGTGATTGTTGCCTGTGGCACTGCTGAGTGAAATCAATACTGTTTTGGCGTAAATTGAACTCTCCTATTTGTGGGTGCCAGGGGCCTGAGTCACTGCTGGCAGGCATGAATCCTTTAGGGCTGTGTTGACAACTTCTCCTACTCCCATGTATGGTTGTCTTGGGCCTGAATCTGTGAATGTGGCCCGTGGCACTGCTGGCAGACATGAATCCTTTTTGGCTGTGAGGAGAACTTCAACTACCATAGCATTCCCACCCCAACCTCCTAATCCACCTCCTCCTCCAAGTTGCCAAATAATATTGGTTAATTTTTATTTTATTTTAAGTCATTTTCCTATCCACATTTGTTTGCAGGGGAAATACCTACATTTCGCTGTCTTTTGCAGCCCTCTAGCCCTTTTCAGGGCTATTTTACAGACATTTTAGTGCCCAAAAGTTCGGGTCTCCATTCGGGAACTTCTCGAACCCGAAAATCCAGGTGTCCGCTCAACTCTATTTAACATTTATTTATTTTTTTCCTTTGGAGTAGGAAACCTCTAGGAAAAAAAATTAGCACATGTGAAAGAAAATACCACCAAAAAATTAAAGATACGCTTCATAATCTCCCATTGTCTTACAGCCAAAATCTGTCTGCCTCGTATTTTGCTGAAAGCAGCCTAAAACTTTCTTTCCCACTGGATTCACTTTTGGCTTTGTACAAAAAAATAAAATAAATACTGGATCAACTGTATATGTGAACCAGGAAACATTTCATTTCTGTAGCATTGAGTTCTGTTCTCGGCTACTACCATTTCTTTATGCCTCCTCCTCTTGTGGCCCAGGCTTGGCTTCCATTCATCGTCCGTTACCTGCCTGACTTGGAAACGACTCTTTGTGTGGTGTTTACCTAGCTGTTTCCCGTCAATGATCTCTGCCGTTTCACAAGAAGAAGAAAAATGACATGTCAAACCTTTTCTTGCAAAATAAAATCCACAGTTTCTGGTTTTTCTTACATGAGTAGATTCCCACAGAAAAAGTATATGTGTGTGCAAAGAGACCTGGAGTTTAACAACTGCAGAGTTGTGGTCAAAGCGTTGCCAGCTGACGTTATGCTCCCCAAACATCGGGAATGTGCAGTGCACACTATTAATATACAGTAGGGCACTGCAGTTTGGAGATGGAGAATTTCAAAGTTTGGGACTAAGGTTTCAAATGCAGTTTTTCTTGTGTATGAATCATGTTATATGTCACGTCTAATGTGTCCTGACAATGATTTCCTTCAATTTTGTGAATCATTTAAAATGATAGATAGGCGCTTTTATGAGCAAGAATGCCAGTATGGCGGTTATACGGACCAGCTACATCAAAAGTTTACATGGGGAGATGGGGTAGTTTAAACTATAATTCAAAATAATGAGATGACTGGTAGCAGACCACCCAACCACCGCTGTGCGCAATCACCATCCCATATTAGTTGGTATGCTTAACCAAAAATCTGTCTATTAATATTGTCAAGTGATAGTCACAATAGCGTTTTAGTTTTCCGGTATTGAGATCTGTCAAAGGGGCTCAATACCGTAAAAAAACCTTCAGTTTTGTCCCCACTCATTGTCAATAGGGACAAAACTGAACAGAACGGAGTGCTCCAAAATGCATTCCGTTCCGTTTAGTTGCATTCCCATACCGGAGAGCAAGCCGCAGCGTGCTGTATTTTTTTTTCTGTCCTGGGATGCGGAGCAAGGCGGATCCGGCATGGACCGCCCCATGCAAGTCAATGGGGACGGATCCGTTTTCTCTGCCACAATAGAAAACGGATCTGTCCCCCATTGACTTTCAGTGGAGTTCATGATGGATCTGTCCTTACTATGTTAAAGGTAATACAACCGGATCCGTTCATAACAGATGCAAATGGTTGTATTATCAGTAACGGAAGCGTTTTTGCTAAATCCTGGCGGATCCAGCAAAAACATTAGTGTGAAAGTTGCCTTAGACGGTAGAGAGATCTATCTCATCTATATATGTTATCCATTATGTTATCTAATCCTCTATCTTGTCTAATATATATCTCATATCTAAGTAATCTTTTTCATCTCTCTCATATCTCCCTCTTTCTTATTTCTCTCTCATATCACTCTAAGTTCACTCACGCTCTCGCCTGCCCTCACACTCTCGTCCACCCTCATTCTCACTCTTTTTTTCTATTTCTATCTCTAACTGTCTTGAGCATTTATATTGGGTACACAGATCTAACTGAGGCTGTCAAAAGTATCCTACTCGTCACACTAGCAGTAAGAGATCCGTGCCAAAACAGCCTGACGGAACTCTTGAAATCTGGCACTGCCAGACAGTACCTGAATATGCTTGCAGCAGTTTTTGTCCTGCCACTTATCTGCATATTTGCCAAGTAGCGGTCAGAGCTCCACCAGATCCCATTATAGTTAATGGGCCGGAGGGCATTTTAGATACTGTCTAGATCTAGAGCGCTTCGGGAGGCTATTCCCTGCCGGATCAGCCTGCTGGATCTCTTACCGCCAGTGTGAAAGTAGCCTATAAATGGGAGCGAAAAAGTGCACTAGGGTGCAGTCTATTATTAGCCTTGTCCAAAAGGAGAAGGGGCCCTGACCTAATTCCTAATGTCACCTCCCCAAAGCGTAAGCAAACAATGTAAAATGTGTAAAAATGCATCTTTCTTAAGTACTCGCATCTTCTTAACTGCAAATATGTTCTTCTGTGGAAGCTTGTGAATGTGTAACTCAAATCGCCTTCTCTTCCTAGGTACAGCAGCGTGCAGCATCGGACTGTGGTGCAGTATCTGGCACATCCCCTATGACAAACAAGGTCTGCTATTCTTTACTATTGCACTTACTGTTTTTTTTAAACCTTGTATATTTTCCAGTGAAGCTGTAAAATACAGAATATTCCGGTCAAACATTTACTTTACAACTTTATCCATAAAATAAATATACCGAGGAGTTAATCAGCCGCGTGCACGGAAGCTGTGGCTCTGCACCACAGGACTGTTCTGGTGGCTCCAGCCTGGTAATACCGTCCTACTAAAATAAGATCTCAAATAGAAAACTATACATTCTGGAGTCATTGCCTTTTAGGCTAGGGCTTCATGGCGTCTTCTCTCCATGCACTATAACAATATCGCATCAATGTTGAGCTGCTAAAATTGCAACTAATGATAGTTGGCTGATGACGTGAGCTAATGCGCATGTGTGGGAGACTAGCCCTCATTCCCGCTATCCCGGCCACCAGAAAGGTCGGCTTTGGCTCTTTTCACAGCGCAAGTGCGGCCACCGCTAAGGCGTTGCAGAGGCGGCTGTATCCCCTAGAGACAAGCAGTTTGGGAGAAGTGAGAACAGGAGGCATTATGGTCACATAGAGTATGTTGGCAAGTTACTTCTATCAAGTTATTACACAACATAAGTATCACTTCATAAGATGAGACAACCCCTTTAAATCCTTCTGATGTTTATCAACTAGCTTTCCCAGTCTCCTGAATGGCCTAGTGACAAAAAAAACCAGTAAATTTAACTAACGTGAGTCTGTCAGCAGTTTTGGCCGTGCAAAGCTGCTGATGGCACTAGGTAGGGGCAGGGTGGAGGGGAAGTAATATAACCTTTTGTACAGCTTTTCTCATCAGGAGTAGTGATAGGTGAATCTATTTGTACAAATCAAATTAAGTCAAAAATAAGCCTGACTGCTCAAGGAGGCAGATTTCTTTTTTTTCTTTTTCTTTTTTATAAATTTGATCCATACAAATCCATTCACTCATCATTTATTACGAGTAGTGTGCTCTTGCAAGTGCAATGGAGGTGGAGCTTCACTGTGAAATGTCCTCTATATTGAGCTGTTTCAGGGGTTGGGGCTGTGAAAAAGCTTGAGGCAGAGGGCACTTCACAGTGAAGCTCTGCCTTCAGGGCACTTGAAGGATTTGAATAAATCTCATATTCACAGTACTCCTAATAATCAAAGGTCCACAGATTCTTCCCCAGATGGCTAAGCATGGGTTTGGCAAAGCTGGAAGAAATTGCTCTTTTTATACACTTTCTTGCTAAAGTCTCTCTTAATAGAATCTCTATAACAACACCTGCAATTCACACTGTGGTGTGCTGGTCAAAAGTTACGAATGGCAAAGTCATTACTGAGCTTTGTAGGGTGTCTTAACTTGTTACCCTCCAGCAGGGATAGGAAAGCTTTATGGTTACCCTTCTGACTGAAGAATGTACATGGCCAGGTGAGGAGTCAATCTTATCCCTCTTCCACTCTTGCAATACCAGAAGCAGAGCATCCCACAGAGATCTGTTAGTCTCTGGATTTTTCAAGCTGATGGACTGAGGAGATTATAGGGGGAGATTTATAAAACTGGTGTAAAGTAGAACTGGCCTAATTGCTCATAGCAACCAATTAGATTCCCCTATTCATTTTTCATAGCTTATTTGGAAAATAAAAGGTGGAATCAGATTCGTTGCTATGGGCAACTATGCCAGTTCTAATTTGCACCAGTTTGATAAATCTCCCCCATAGTGTCTGCTCCCTAACCCCTTTAAGCTCTCCCTACAACTGCCTAGAGCTCTCTAGAGCTAGGGGTGGAGCTAGCCCACACCTTAAGCTTCCAAAAAAGCTGGGCCAGGATTACTTAACCTGGGCTGCCCCTACCCCATGCATAGACACACTGAGTTCACATTAGCACAGAATAGCATGGAATCACAGTACATTACCAAATAATTGCACTTACCCCTATACTGAGGTACAGCATTGGCAGCTGCCTAGGGCACCATAGATTGTATGTGTGAAAAGGGATGAGGTGAAGAAAAATAAGGAATATATAGTAAGCAGTGGGACATGGGGGACATGGGCATCAGTAGTTTAAGAAGACCTGACGAGAGGACATGGGGAACTAAACTGAACTTCAGGGTTGAGGGACGCATCCTGCCTTAGGCACAGAGTTTGTCTCTCTCCTGGTGGAAATGATCTGACTGGTGTGTTCCTGTATAATAATCCATCATATCCTGTGCGTGAGATTCTTGTGTAAATATATTCCAAAAGTATTTCAAAATTAGGGACTGTAAGGCCGTCTCCAGTGTTGTGGAAACACTCGTTGCGTTTATCACCCAGTTTATCTGACCTGCAACCTCCCGAAACATTACACTCTTGAAATCCCATTGGTTAGCATCTTCTTAACCCCAGCCCTCATTAGATTTCAATAAACAGCAGTCAGTCTTCTATGTTATTGCTTTGCTATGTCAAGTGCCTGAAGTTGGGGGCCCGGCCCGCTTGTCACTGCTGACACGCTGCCTCACCTGTATTACCTGTTCTGCCCCTATTCCACAGACCTGCATGTGTGACTTTCAGATGCTAGAACATAAAATCAACAAGAAAGCTAAAGCTAAGCACAAAAGTCAATATATGTGAGAAAAGGGCGGGATCGGAAAATGGCTAAATATCCTGTCAGTGCCACAAATTACAGACTCAGTTAGTTGTCTTTTGTAGAGATATTAGTTACATGCTGATAGAGCGCCATTTACCTCGCCAATTCCCTTGACGTGCCATTGTTCATGGAAGCAGCTCACTTTAAGCGCAGATCATGGCCCTGTCATCAAATACTTGCTTTATATATCTTACGGTTATCCTTTGATGATTTTTTTTATTTTTTGTGAGATGAGCAGATCAAGCTGTCTGTAGGTTATGTGTAATTTGCACATACATTTAAGGTGGAAAGTTCTGTTGTCTAATACTGGACCTAAAAATTGTGAATTTTGTCGCTCCCTGCACGATGTTTGCTGTGTAAAGGGTTCCCACCCCAATTAATAGTAAGAATAAATCACAGCAAAAGTTTTTTTTTGCTCAAACTGTGTTTCTTATTTATTTCAGAGAAACAGGTAATGTAGCATTACATGTAAATGTTTTCGGCTCGCAGGCCTTCATCAGACACTGTGCCGCAGTTAGGCAAGGGATGTTGAAAATTGTAGAAGAGTGGCGTACACCTGAAGTAAGGGCGCTAACTGGCGCCAAGAGTGGTGCGCCAAGAGAGTGGTGCACCACTACCCTCTTGGCGCCAATTAGCGCCCCTTACTTCAGGTGTACGCCACTCTTCTACAATTTTCAACATCCCTTGCCTAACTGCGGCACAGTGTCTGATGAAGTCCTGCGAGCCGAAAACGTTTACACGTATTGCCGCATTACCTGTTTCTCTGAAATAAAAAAGAAACAGTTTGAGCAAGAAAAACCTTTGCTGTGATTTATTCTTACTAATGCTGGACCTAATAATAGATTTATGTCTACAAATAAGTGCAAGCCAAAACCTGGATATGCTCTGCAAACAAATGCTGGAAGGCTATGACAAAGGCTGTAGGGTACAGATTCCCTCTCTAAATATCTCTCTGTCCGATTAGCATTCCTACAATACCCAGCTGCAGGGCAGATGGTAAATCTGTCTAAGTATGGTAGAGAGTCTGAGACTTCTAGTCCCAACCAGATGCAGTGAAGTCCACAGCAAACATACAAGTCATTACAAGACTGCTAAACCTTTTGTTGGGTATAACACTGCTCTCCCTGGGAGGCTGGCAATAATTACAATGGCTTTTCTGGCTGCTCTTGAATCATAGGACAGGATTATCCCTTTCTGTTGCTTCTCTCCACAAATACGAGCTTCTAGCTAAAGGGTGAGAGCAGCCCACACCCAGCAACTGTTTCTAGTTCTAAGTAGCTCCTTATCCCTATATACATCTTTTGTGAAAAAAAATGCATAAGCCACACATGTTGACCTTTAGGAAGTGGGCCGCTGGTACACTGCACAATTGCTCTGCTATATTATTTTCAGGGCAGCAGCTCAGGAGGTGTGTCCTTTCTGCTGTGGCTCTCTCCCTATCAGAGCTCAAGGGCATGTCTCTCTGTTGTAGCTCTCGCCTTATAGCTCAAGCCGTGCTGCAGATATCTCCTGGTAACTGTCACAGCTTCCAAAAGTAGTTCTGGCTGATGGCAGTAGAAAGATGGCACTAAGCATGTGCGACCACCTCGGCATGTTACTGAGGTGGACAGAGAAATAAAAAGAAAACAAACAGCAGGTGGCGCTATACAGATACATTTTATTGAATAACTCAGTGGCTATATTACATTTTCAATTACATGCAATTACACGAGTATTCAGACCCAGATGTTTGAAAAATATAGAATCCTGTTTGTAGGACAATCCCTTTAAATGAGCTTTCAAGGTCTTCCTTAATAAGGCCATCTGAACAACAAGCAGAGCTGTAGAGTAAAGCACTTGTACATTGCAGAAGCCCAGAAATGCTGTAAAAGAGTAGAGGAAAATGCACAGTGATAAAGTGGATTACTGAGGCTCATTTACCTCCGCATACGTGTGCCAGTACCATGTTCATCCTTGCAGTTTAGTTCGGACCAGTTTAGAACCATTCTATGCTATTTGATGAGCCTGTATGTATACAGTAGCAAATCAATGCTGCAGTGCAAAGCATGTAAAAAGACAACGCATCTTCCTTGAACCTCTGACGCAAAAGACTCAGACTCCCTTTACATAATGCAGCTGAGCAGGAGTCGCTGATTATAACTTCAGCCTAGTTTCACACAGCATTTATAAAAAAAAAAAAAACCTCTGCAGCCCTGGCGTACATTCAATAAAGGCAGACCATGAGACTGCTACAGACCTGGCGAGAGGAGACCCTGGTGCTGAACTCCTTCTCCACTTCCAAATGTGAAAACTGCATTTTCATGCAGCCCCCACTAGAGGGAGTTCAGTGCAAACAGATTATTACAGATTCCATTTCAGTCAACGGTAATTGCATACATTTCTATGCACTGAGCTCCCCCTAGTGGTGGCTGCAGGCAGCTTGCTTTGTAACAGATGGGAAGCAGGAGATTTATCTGTGGTATTTATGAATACATTGAGAAATATGGTGGTCAGAATGAGCACCTCTTCCACTTTTTCTGACCAACAAGTTGGATAAAGTGGGTGAAGCCGAGGTGACTTTTTTCATTACATATTTTTAATTAAACTTTCTTACTTTCAATGAAAAAAATAAATTTATCAGCAATCTGGAGCATTGTGCTTAGCATTAAGCCTTGTCTGGGAGTGATTGATGCATGCCTACTGTGAAACTGGGAGGGCAGGGGGGCCAATACTACGCTTTGTTATAGGGCTCTACGAGATCTGTGTATGTCCCTGTCCTGCAGTATTTATGTAGTTTTTTGTGCCAACGCTACTTGCAGGAAGCAAAAGTAGAATTCCTTCCTTTATATTTCTCATTCCACTTGTGGCTTTGGCGCAAAAAAATAAAATGCACAAAAATGTATAATTTTTATTTTATTTTAAATACTGTTTGTGAAACCATCCTACTGAACAGCCTTCAGTAGGATGGTTTCACAAACAGTATTTAAAATAAAAAAAAAAATAAATTTTCTAAATGAACATTGGAAACATTCTTAAAGTTTTTGTGAACAACTCTCTGAATTCTAGGGATGTGTTTGGTCTGAGTAATGAGTGTGAACATACACAAGTTACCGCAATGAACAGGTGTTCTACCTTACACGTCCGCATCCTGTAGTTTTGCACAGCGGATAACCACAAGCAAAGACAACATCGGAGCATTCCCTGGCCAATCCGTCTCCCAAAAACATCCATGGGTGATACATTAGGGTCAGGCCATATGGGGTAAATTCTCAATATCTGTCTATGCATTTGCCCTGAAATTCATCCTATGCACTGCCAAGGGTCAAGTTCATGCTGGATATCTGCAGCGTGTACGGACATGCTATGAATGTAAAATCCGCACCACAGATTAACTTTTTTTTTTTTTTTTTTGCAAAGTGTGAATGAGAATGAGATTTCTTAAAACTTCATCCACTTTGCTGGAACTATAAAATGCTGCAGATTTGCCATGTTCCATATCCATCTTGTGTGAGTGTACGCTTATAGACGTTTTCCAGTTGTGTCCTACCTTACTTCTTCTCTTGGTGCAAGATGCTTTGAAAAAAGCTCCAATATTTTTAGTTTTTTAGTGTTTTTTTTTTTTTGTTCCTATGACAGAGATGAAAACAAGAAATGACCATTGAGCTGAGAACTCAGCCTTAGGCTACATTCACACAACTATATGTGTTTGTGGTTCGCAAAAACATGAATCCGCAAAAAATACGGATGAAATCTGTATTGCATAGTTTTTTTTAGTTTTTTTGCTGATCCATTGTAACAATGCCTATCCTTGTCTGCAAACGGACAAGAATAGGACATGTTCCATATTTTTTTGCGGGGCTATGGAACGGACATACCAATGCGGACAGCACACTGTGTGCTGTCCGCATTTTTTGCTGACCCATTGAAATGAATGGGTCCTCATCCAACCCGCAAAAAAAAACAGAATGGACGCGGAAACAAAATGCGTTTGTGTGAATTAGGCCTTATTCGTAAATTTCTATGAGGAATAGCAGAGGAACAGAACTCCAGTAGATTGAGTTCTAATAAACGATGCTCCAGAATTATTTTATGATGAATGAATATTTACTAAAAACAAGTCAGAGAAAGTGTCAGGTCTTCTCAAACTACTGATGCTTAAGATATCAGGGGAAGGGTCTTCGTTTTCCTTTATTCCAATTTTAAGAAGTACTGTATGTTTTGTCATCTTCTACTTGCAGCTTTTACAATGGGACAGTTGTCCTAATGATGCGATTCGTCCAATGCCTATTAGGGGGCAGCCTGTACATTCTAGAAATGGTTCCCTTGCTTGAGCTTTCTTCACTATTCCTTAAGAGAATGGGACAGAATAAGTAAAAATATGTGCACCTATTCAATTAAAATGACCACGGCACACGGAAGTCAGTCACAGTCACTTATCAGAAGCCTTTCAGAAGTTGGACGCTATCACAGAGGGAGTTGGGTCATCATCGCAGAATGAAATGTTTGCAATAATCAATTCCAGGTGACTGGACCGGCTGTCAGAATGATGAATTGTTAACCATCTCTAACCCCCCCCTACCAAACAAATACCGCCCCATTTCCACTAACCCCAGGCCATAAACACACCCTTCCCTGTCACCAACCTGGGCTGTCATTAGGATAGTCAGCTTCATCACCTCTTTATGTCAAGGGCAGCTAGTCTTGGCTTGGAAACTATAAAAGCTTCTACAGATTTTTATTTTTTATTTTTTTAATGAGGTTGTTCCATTTAACCTGATCTGACTTTCTAGCTAATTCACCTTTGATTCCAGATTATCTTGCTGCCTTGATCCCATTAGTAAAAGTCTCCTGTTACCAGCTGAATGTCTATGGTAGAAATTCTGTAGATGTATGGAAAAGATTATACCTTCTATCTGGATTCTACATGTTATAATATATAGTGTCGCTCAAGTCCAATTTTGGTTATAGGGTTAATATTCAAAGGTACCCTCCTTATATCTATGAAACACAGCCCAAAATGAGTGCAAAAAAATCTTCTTAGTAGATTAAAAATGAATTTTATTATAAACATAATTAAAAAGTAATAATCACAAAAGATACAATTAGCAAAGGGAAAACACTTTTGTACAGAAATTTCCATTATAATAAAGGCTATCAGGATAGCCTATGTATTTTAAATACACAAGCTATAAAAAATTTGACCAAAGTCCTGCAATTTCGCATGGTATTCCCCAGCACTGAGTGGAACTACTTAAGTCACCAACCATGGTGTAAGAAAAAATAAAATAATAACAGTGATAGAAACTAGTGTATCGGATCACATTAAGTGTACATACCTATTAAGGATGAAGGGGGTTGTGATGCCGGTGCTCCTCGGCACGCGTTTCGCATGTATGGCTTCCTCAGATCCAATTTTTTATAGCTAGTGTATTTAACATACATAGGCTATCCTGATAGCCTTTATTATAATGTAAATTTATGTACAAAAGGGTGTATAGTGGTGCTGTGCAAGTGTTTTACCTTTGCTAATTACCGTATATCTTTTGTAATTATTACTTTTTAATTATGTTTATAATAAAATTCATTTTTAATCTACTAAGAAGGTTTTTATTTTGGGTAGTATTTCATGTTATAATATGTATAAGAAAAAGTGGACTTATATAGAGCATTGATGTCCCACTGTCACGAAACTACAACTCCCATTATGCACCGAACCACGTCATTGTTAAATATTGGAATACAAAAAATAAAGACGCCTACATTACATTTTGCAGACATAATCTGAGAAATATATAATCTGCACTGTATGAAGGTAACATAACTTTTACTATGAACTCATGAATTTCAGCTTTGTGTCTTAAATGGATTGTTTGGTTACTAAACCCAATTTTCAAATAGTTAGAAGATTCTGGGTTAAAGGGGGGTTTCCTTGTTTTAGATCCTTGTGTATTAGCCGATGCAGAGAGTGGCTGTAATGAATGTCTATTCTGCTGGAGGACCCAGCATGTCTTGTACAACCCATTGAGTTCAATGCTTAAAAGCTATGTACACCTTTTGGTTGCATTTTTTTAATTATCATTGCATTGTACTCATTTTAAACTAAAAAAAAAACCATTTTTTTCAATTGGTCTTTAGTAAAAATATGGAGCCCTTTTTTCTGTACAGAGCTGAGAAGCTTTAGTAACAGCCTCTGGATTTTCTTGTTTTTTCCATCAGTGGGGGAGCTGATGGGCTCCTTCTCTGCTTTCTGACATTATAAACACTCATGAAAGCTCAATCCATATCTTACTAATTAGAATGAGGCTTAAATAAGTGTTTATGACCTCTTAGTAGTTTAGAGACCAGGTTTATTAGATGACCGGCACAAAATGAAAGTACCAGTCACACAGCTAGAAAAACAGTTAACCCTTTGTGACAGAATGGCTCAATATTTTTAATAAAGGCCAAGTGAAAATATGCTTTTTGTCCAAAAAGGAGTGAAATGCAATCATAAACAAAAATTGCCTCCTAAGGTATACTTTGCCTTTAATCTCCTCTGTGGTGGCGCTGTAAGCAAATTGAACAATTGCTGTCATTTTATTTAGTAATCTGATGCAGCTCAGAGGATTATATCCAACTCCGGTTTCATTCTACCTATATGGATATGAATAAGAAAATGTCTCCATTCACTGAAAGCAAGCAGAGAATATGAAAATGAGGAATCATTTGAGACTGGGAAATCCCTCTACAATCCTTTCTAGGGACCTGGGATAAACATCAGGGTTGTCTTTACACCAATATAGACAAAATGCAGAATGTATTAGCGCTCTGAATGTTTCAAATACGTTTTAATTGTATACATTCTACATTTCAAATATGTAATAAAATAATGCATTAAGAAGAGACCAAAAATGTACAATAAACAGGATTATATATTATAAATGTGTTACACATACTGTATAGTGCAGTACATTACATAAAACAGCAAAAAAAAACATATACACATTGGATATCCCCACAACCAGAAGAATTTAGCGTGAATGTTAGAAAATAGAGAAAAACATTGGCAATATTATTCTTTGTGTATCTGGCCTGCTGAATGAAATGTGGAGAGGCAAAAATGAAAAATTTACTGCGTCCATACAGGGAAGGTGTCATCTGTAAAATACCTTTTCAGCACCTATTAAATACGTTTTTTCTGTAAATATTTTAAGGCATTTTTGTCTAAAAAAAATTGACCTAAATTTTTTTTAACTAATGTAGTCTTCACTGCGCCTTTATAACATGCTCAAAATCCCTGTTCTGTAGAGATCAATATTCGGTAGTCCTCTTAATAACATTACAGGCATGATTACAATGAAAGGTAACGCCTATATGTCAGATAACACAGGATCCACTGTTTACAATAGGTGATTTCACAGCTCTCGTCCTCTTAATCTTTGCACAACGACTCTTGCATCAGTCACTGAGCATGCCTAGGACATTCTTCCATAGATCAAAATGAGTCCTCTCCCATCTATGAGTTTCTATGGTCCGCGTGGCTGCTGTAAGGATGCGTCACACATAGCTTTTTGGCAGTTTTTTGAGCCATAGCCAGAAGTGAGATGTGGGGGGAGTAATATAAAGGAAATACTTCTACTTCTGGATCCACTTCTGGCTTTACAACTCTGTACATTTCTGGAGTACTGCCATGCCGAACTCCACATCGTTGCAAAGGAGATGAGTCCGACGCTGTTCACTGTCCCCGCCCTCCCCTGCCTCTGGATTATGATTGACAGGTTTCTATATGTAAAAAACCGAAACCTGTCTGTCATTGTGCGGAGGACAGGAGCAGTGAGCCTCACTGGACTCCTCTTCATAGCATGGCGGGTTCAGCAGGTCAGTACTATAAAAATGGACTGCTAGCTCAGAGGGGACAGTGAAATCAGGGGGTCTGTCACTATGCTGCTCTCAGCACCAGGTTACAGGTTCCCTATATTCATATAGTGAGAGACTTCTGTGTGACGTAATTATCATGTAATAGTTATAAAACAACATCACACCCTACTATGTGTAGAGGGGGCTTGAAAAAGAACGTATGGCCTACGTAATAATCTAGACTTTTTAATAAAATTTATTTTTTAGCTGTTTCTTTTATTCTATTTTCTTGGTTTCGGGGCAGCAGCTGATTTATTGACATCTAAACCATAGTTTTCCTTTATGGTGTGAACCTAAAGGAGGATTTACACGGGCAGGTTATTGGTTCTGAAGGTGTAGCGGATCACCCGATCAACGAGCAAAACACTTATCAGGTGAAACTGTCACCCATGCAGGCTTTTCTTGGCAGCAGATCGCTGTTTCGACTTTAGGTGCCTGCACGAACGAAAGGATCACCTGATGAACGAGTGCAGCTGTATGAGGACGAGCGATTGCAATAGCGATCCCTCATGCTCATACTGTGGAGGTGATCGATGCATGTAAATACAGAGCTTCACCTCCACATATTGAGCAGCAAAGGAACGCCTCGGTCCCGACAATTGGCTTAAGAAATGTTAGAAAACAACTCGTTGACTTTTATAACAAAGTGTTGTGGGCACGCATTGCGACTTGAGCATGGCCACAACACTCTCTTATAGAAGACAAAGAGGATGTTTTCACACACAAAAATATTTGACTCATTTGTGCTCAGGTAGGCTTGTTTCACATATGCATGAAACCAATACAGCAGGCTGTTCCAGCCAGGAAAAGCCTGTCGGATTCATCTCTGCCATGCTCAACCATGCTCTGCCGGAGTTTCGTCCGGCCCCATTCACTATAATGGAGGCCAGCAGAGATCTGGCTGCAACATGGCAAATATGCAGAGGAGTGGCCGGCCGGCCAAATACGGCTGCGCACCAGATGGATTTCCGGCAGCGCACAGTTGCACCATGCAGGAATGGATCCTTACACCATTGGGGTTCAGCCACATGGTCAGGTTTCAAGATGCAGTTTTGGAAGCCAAAATCAGGAGTGGATCATTAAAGGAAGAGAAAGTATAAAGGAAAGATACAACTTCTCTTTTATTTAACTAATTCCTAGTTTTGGCTTTCCAAGGGCTATCAGGAAACTTGACCATGTGGCTGTACCCTTATCAATCTAACTTGCTATTCACTCGAGCTATTCCTAATGTATTTTCCATCTGAATTACTTGCATGTGTCTGACTGAGGATTTAACTGACCTGAACTCACAGCCTCCTAGATCCTTATGATACTGTGAGTTCAGGTCAGTTAAACCTTGGTCAGTCCATGACGTGCAAATCATATGGGCCAATGCTCTTTCCTGATCATTAGCCAGTGTTAATTAATGGGGTTGTGCAAGAATGGGGAAGTTTTTGGCAACCCCTCCACACATACTTGGCCGGACCTGTAATGGGAAGCTTACTTATCTACTTTCCAGTACTGACTCCACACTGATCCTCCAGGACTGCAATGCTCCACTGGGCTCCCTCATCTCTTGCAAAGGCCAGCTCCTCTTATTCCATGACAAATGGTCACATGATGCAAGGGGATCCAATCTCTGCCTTGGCCACTGATTGGCTGTGGTGATGTTAAACCGGATGTTTATTCTGAGGGAGCCCAGAGCAGAATTGCAGACTGGGTAGAGACGGATCGGGAAGCCAGCGCCGGAAAACAGATAAATAAGCTTCCTTTTGCAGGTTTGGCCAAGTGTGTGTGGGGGGTGCCTATTCTTGCACCTATTCTTTAAACCCACGTTTAGTTACAAGGGGAAGATGGAGGAGAAGTCGAGCTGTCCCCATCATCATTGTCAATGGTGTCATCCTTTATCTTCCTCCAGTGTTACATACATGACACCACAATGAGATTACAACTACAATAATATAGTACACATTTTCCCATTAAATAATGATCTTTATTCAAACCATTTAAAATACAAACATTCCCATATATTGGGGGAAACAGCTTAAAATACACGCCAGACACTTCCTGCTCTAAATTTCAAAATGCAAATGTTGAGAGGTATGGCATACCCTAAACCACATGATTCACTGGCTGGTTAGAGCTGAAACAATCAACTACTTGCTACCGCATAGTATAACTGACATTAGAACTCCGTTGTTCAGCTCCCATCTATATAAACCACCCACACTGTCGACAAGCACATACCTAATGACACGGATAGGGAAGATTAAAGCAGGACTGGCGCACCCCTCAACGAGCATTTCGCATCAGCTTCTTCTAGAAATGAATGGGTCCGGATTCAGTGTGGGTGCAATGCGTCCACCTCACGCATTGCACCCGCGCGGAAATCACGGCCGTGTGAAAGAGGCCTTAGGGTATGCCATACCTCTCAACATTTGCATTTTGAAATTTAGAGCAGGAAGTGTGTGGCGTTTATTTTAAGCTGTTTCCCCCAATATATGGGAATGTTTGTGATTTAAATGGTTTGAATAAAGATCATTAATTTTATGGGAAATTGTGTACTATATTATTGTAGTTGTAGGTTTATTGGGTACACCCCATCATGTTGAGTGTATATTTCGATTGTTGTGTACTGAAACGAAAATGAGATGACTGCTACAAAATAAGAACTGTTGGCCTAATAAGAGCTCAGGGCCAGTGAGAAAACTGCAAGATTTCTGAATTTTTTTCATAAATATTGATAGTAAAAATGAAGCAAATTTTTTTATTATAAATAGGTGATTTTCAGACAGAATTTTCTTTTAGCTTTCTCATGCTGTAGGACTTGTGTGTGACCCCAGGCTGCGCACCCCTTTATCGGTCTTATGTCTCACACGACACCTGGCTTCTGCCCCCAATACCGCTAAACTTCCTCCACTGCAACAGAAACCTTGTGAGTCATAAAGCGAGGATTCTGGAGAATAGTCATCAATATCATTCAGTCATATGGCCTACACCGATCAATCTCCTGCTTCATGAACTCGCTGCATGAAGCCTCCCAGAGCTGTACCTGAAAAACTGGTTCCCTGCTATCTCCAGGAATGCTTCTCCAGACCTCCCAAGAATTCACTGGAGAGGAGAGGAATGATCCACAGTGTTACATTTTATGACTCTGTTGATGTCATCTGCTTATTTTTCAAATGTAGCATTGAAACATCCAGTAATGTAAGAAGGACACTCTGTGCACGAGCTGTGCTAATAAAATCGGGCCCCGGAGCACAGAGTCTTATAGATGTAAACATTAACACACTGTTATCATTAATCCTTATATTAAACAAGGAAACAATATCCAGATACTAAGCATCATAATTGCATCATTAGAGAGCATTTTATTAAAATTACCGTAGATCTATAAACAGATACATACCGACGGGTGGATGACAGACGGACAGACATATAGCTAGATAGACGAGAGCTAGGGAATGATCTAGATATGTGGCTTAGTGGTTAGCACTGGGGTTCTGGGTTTGAATCTCACCATCTGTACAGTTTGTATTTTCTCCCTATTTTTGCATACTTTTTTTTTTTTTTTACAGATATTTCAATTATCATCGACAATCTAAAAATATACTGAGATACTAGATTAATTGGCTCCCTATGAAATTAGGAAAATCAGATTGTGAGCCCCCTGGTACCAGGGAATATGTTAGTACTATACAATCAACAAACATGCATATCAGAATATTAGTATATAATATCTGAATTATACAATCAGCAACAGACTACCCCACTAAAGTACTAGAGGATCCTGCAGTGGGTCCATGCTCTGATACCATATTGGTCCTAAGGTCCAGGAGAACAAAATACTATTTGGAGCTGTCTTTGGAGACAATCACTTGCCACTAGAGTCTGTCTAGTTGAATAAAAACCTTTTAGACTTTATTGATAATATCTAGGTTAGGCCTCAAGAAACATTTCCTCTGGTGGTCCCATGGAACCCCACTGTGTACAGTATAGATACAATTGGATGTATAATGGGCTGATATGGAGATGAGAATAATTTATATAAATGCATAATATATAGATGAATAATAACAGAACTATGATTTGAATTATGTATAGCATATAAATGAATATCAATATATGCATTATTTAATTTGTGTGTATGTATGTGTGTGTGTGTGTGTGTATGTGTATATATATATATATATATATATATATATATCCATGAAAAATCAACACAGCACTCTTCTTGTGAAAAAAACTGCAGTGTCTTTATTCACACATGTGACACAAAATAATCAACGTTTCAATCCCCTTCCTGGATCCTTCTCAAGCCAAGTGCCTTGGCTTGAGAAGGATCCAGGAAGGGGATTGAAACGTTGATTATTTTGTGTCACATGTGTGAATAAAGACACTGCGTTTTTTTTCACAAGAAGAGTGCTGCGTTCATTTTTCATGGATATACATGCCTGATGTCAAGGGTGAGACGCGTGCACCTGATAAACCATAAAAGCGAGTGCTGCTGGAATTATTATATTATATATATACACACACATATATAGTCTAATATTTGATTTATTACATAGACGTATACAGGTTTCTGGACAATAGAAAATAAGTGTTTAAATAAGGTATAACAGATATTAGTTTGATACACAACAAACATACAGTACATATAATAGTGAAAGTTATCAGAGATATTAGGTAAATGAATATGAGAGATAAGAGGTATTTACTTTTATACAGCATTTTTATAAATGATGGGAACTACAACTATAAACTTTTCCTGTGCTGAGATTTTGCGTCTTTACTAAATACTACACTGCTAAGGAAACAAACTTGGTTACAATAAACAAATATTTGGTTCAAACATTGATCCCTATTATTATGAAACAAAAATCACAGTTTTATGCTCTTATGCAAAAGGAAGCTGCTCTGTAGATCCTCAACCCATTTTCTAAAGTGTGTTGCTGTATGCAGGCAGGCAGAGACTTCGCCTGCAGACTAATGCAAGAAAGCAGCTGTCCGTCATTGAGTGTAACTAATAAGCTGCTAGCTATTAAAATACACTAACACATCCAAGACAAAAGCTTCATTCATAACATCTATAGCTAATTAAATTAACCCCTTTATTATGGCAGTGAGAGGTTTCCAGCAGGAGAGGGGTTAATGCGGTATGTCTCAGGCACTTGTATCAATAGGACATTGCCTGGGTACATATGTGCTTGCAAATACCTTTGATTTTCTGGTTATAAGATTTCGTGTTTCACCTTCCTGTGTCTTGTGTATATTGGCTGCTCCATTATACATCGCTCTGTATTGGTGTTTCTCTAGCTGTGGAAGGGGAATGTACCTCACAATATGTTGTGCTCCATGACTATATGATTTAGAGATCTTTACATCAGAGACGTCTGTGTGGCCCTTTTTTTCTTCCTCTTGATAATGCGCTATCAGGAGACTGCAGGGTGGCACACCGCTAGTAAAGGGACACCTATGTCTTAAGATAACATCAGGAAGCCCTTTACAAGGTTAAACAAAGTTTAGTCTAAATGTTTTCAGCCCCATGTGAGAGATGGGCATGGAGATGATTGTTATTAGATTATGCAAACTCTTTTCATTCATTTCCTTCCATGTATAAAGCTTATGTTACAATCAGAAGATTATATCCACACGCTACATACTGAAGTTTGTTACCTTGGCTACACAAATAGGAGACTCAAAAAGAGAAAGGAAACAAGGAAGGAACCAGAGAGAAACAAATAAGAGTACAAAAAAAGAAAAAATAAAGCAAGAAGAATGAGAGGGAGAAAAAGCAAGAGCAAATAAAAAGCACAATGAAAGAGAGAGAAAACGCAAGAGTAAAAAAAATGAGAAAAAGTAAAACGAGAATAGAATGGGAGAGAAAACAAAGCTTTAAAAAAATGAGAAAAAAGAAAGCAACAAGGAAGAATGAGAGACAGAAAAGAAAGCAAGAGGGAGGAATGAGAGACAAAAAGAAAGCAAGAGTGAAAAAATAAAAAGCAAGCAAGAGAAAATGATTGAGAGAAAACGCAAAAAAGAGAGGAAGAAAAGAAAGCAAGAGCAAAAAAAGCAAGAAAGTGAAAAGAAAGCAATATAGAATAAGATGGAAAAGAAAGCAAGAGAGCTAAAAGAATGAGGGAAAAGAAAGCAAGAGAGAAGAATGTGAGAGAGAAATGGAAGTAAGAACAAAAAAAAAGAAAATGAGAAATAGCAAAAAAGCAAGAGTAAAAAGAAAGCAAGATAGAATAAGACAGAGAAAAGAAAGCAAGAGAGAGTAAGAGAGCTAAAAGAATAGTAGTGAAGAGAAAGCAAAAGACAAAGAGAGAGAAAATAAAGCAACAGCGAAAAAATGAGAGAATGAAAGAAAAAGCAAGAGAGTGAAAAGAAAGAGAATGAGACAGAGAAATGGAAGCAAGAGAGAATGAGCGAGCTAAAACAATGATAGTGGAAAGAATGAAGGGATGGATAGGGGAATGAAATGGGCGGAGAAAAGAAAGAAAGAGAAGACAATAAGATGGAGAGAGAAAATAAAGAGAGGAGAATGAATGAGAAGAAGACAAGAGGATGGTGATGGAGAAGGCAAAAGACATAACTGAAGTATTGAAAATAAAGACAGCAGGAAAGCAATAAAGTTAAAGAAACCAAGGAGAGAATGAAAGACAAAGAAATCATATTGGGAGAGAGATACTAATCAAAGTGTGCCTGAATTATAGATCAATTAGTGCCAAATTCTGGAGTACATGGTGTGCACCACATTTAAATATTTTAGATTAAATGTTTTGGGGGGCATGGCATAAGATGCAACAGTGCTTGCCAAAATTCTGGCACAAAGTAAGCCAACTAGTAGGTAAGATAATTTAGACTAGACAGTCTAAAGATGCTCTATACCAGGGGTGCACAACCTGCGGCCCGGGGGCCACATGCGGCCCTCGATACCATTTTGTGCGGCCCCCAAACATCAGGTAAAAGACATGTAAATCTATGTCTTATGGCCCCATAGAAGTGAATGGGGCTGCGGGAAAATCGCAAGCATCCGCAAGCAAGTGCGGATGCGTTGCGATTTTCCCGCATGGTTGCTAAGCAACGGGACCCGATCTTTGTTATTTTCCCTTATAACATGGTTATAAGGGGAAATAATAGCATTCTTAATAAAGAATGCATAGTAAAATGAAGTGGAAGGGGTTAAAAATAATAAGTTAACTTACCTTAGCCACTTGATCGCGTAGTTGCGATCTGTCCTCTCTTTCCCAGCATCAGCTAAGAACTAAAGGACCTGTGATGACGTCACATCACATGGTCCAATCACATGGTCCATCTTACCATGGTGATGGACCATGTGATTGGACCATGTGATGTGACGTTATCACAGGTCCTTTAGTTCTTAGCTGATGCTGGGAAAGAGAGGACAGATCGCAACTACGCGATCAAGTGGCAAAGGTAAGTTAACTTTTATTTTGAACCCCTTCCACTTCATTTTACTATGCATTCTTTATTAAGAATGCTATTATTTCCCCTTATAACCATGTTATAAGGGAAAATAATAAATTCTCCGGAAGACCCGAAACCGGACTTCAGTGATGAAGTCCGGCTTCGGGTCTGGGTACCAAACATGGCGATTTTTCTCACGCGTGTGCAAAACGCATTTCAAACTTTTGCACCCGCGCTGGAAAATCGCGCATATTCCCGCAACGAACCCGCCTCTTATCCGGGCGTCAAACATGACGCCCGTGTGAAAGAGGCCTTAGACTGCCTAAAGGTCCCTTTACATGGGACAATTCAGCCAGCGATTGACCTTGACACATGCAATTATCAGGAATGCTCCTTCCTGATAACTGCCCGCGTCATCTGCCTTTGTAAAGGGGCCTTTAGACCGTTTTTTAAAAATCTGCCCCGTTTTTTAAATAAGAAGCAAGCCACATGTTGAATTCTGCTCACTCCTCATGGCTATACAAATGAGAGAAAAACAGAAAGGAAGAATAACAGACAAATAAAAGAATGAAAAGGGAAGAAACGGAGACCTGGAGATGATTATTCAATTGCATAAACATGATTTCCTTCCATGTAGACATCTTGTATTGCAATCTAACCTCTAGTTACATTCCTTAATAGATATTGAGGTTCAGTCACTCAACTCAGCCACACAAGTAAGAGAAATGCCGAATGATAAGAAAGATGGATTGAATGACAAAAATTTACGGTGACACAAACTATTGAAGTTTTCTTTCTAACCTTGCCTTGGCAAGGAAGGATACTTTGATAAAATGTGTGCACTAACCATCCTGGCTGCTTGAACCACTAACCTAGGTAGAAGAAAGGAATCAACAAAAAATGTAAGGATAGAGCTTTAATAGACCCCTTACAGGTTACACCAAAATCCAATTACTGAGTGTCACAGTGGGGAGCATTAAACCCTGAACTCACCTGTCCCACTGTTCCTACCTACTTGCAAGATCCACCCTAGACAACGGCATACAACTGGTCGGCAGTCCCTTCCTTAATAAATGTAGGGATCTATATGGGAGGAAAAGCAGGGGGAAAATAATAAACTTGTAATAGATTGGCAGCCACAAAAAAATAGAATATGATGGAAACAGACTGTTAGCCCCCCCCCCCCCTGCTGCCATGCACTGTGCTGATAAGCGTGGGCAGAAGTTAGCTTAAACTGTTGTATCTGTGCCCCAATACCATAACTTCCTTAGATCCTGCTTAGAGTCCTATACCGTGTGTTAGGGCATGCGGGGGCATATCTCTCCTCCTTTTGTGGGGCAGCACAGACACGCCCTCTATCTCCGCAGCCTGTGGCTGTGTTGCAGGATGTATTTAGAAAAGCGCTTCGTTCCTCTGGAAGGCACCTAAGAAATCTTGGTCACTAGCCAGCCTAGTTCCTTGTGTGAAGGTGCTTGGAAGTTTCTGCCTTACTGTATACCGGACCCTGCTTTTTGATTAATTGGACTTTGTTTGATCGCTGCCTGCCCTAACTCTGGACTTCCTCACCACGTTTTTCCCCTCGATGATTGCTCCAGTATCGTTGATTCCCAGGTCAGCTGCAACTGACCCAGGGACTGCTCTGGAGCAATACCTGTTGACTACCATAATACCCCAAGTCTATCCTTACCATAAGAGGCTCTAGTGAAGACCCGGTAGTTACTTAGTTACGTATTGAAGTGGGAGCAACAACTTAAACTAAAGCTTAACTTTTTTTTGTAGTGTTAAAATGGCAGAGCCCCACAGACAAAAAAACACATGTAAGCAGGATCATACATGTCCCAATCAAAAACAAAGTAAACCGCTAGGGAAACATTGGTAAACTGGTAAACCTAAGCAGTAATAGCCATATGACAAGACAGGCACACTGTGTTAGGGGGATTGGGGTGAGAGCCCTAGTTTAACCCTACTTGGCCTGTAATGCCCTATGGTATATCACAAGGTCCAAAAAAATCTCCGCAAGGAGTGGCCAAGTGCCGGAACCTTCCCCTATACTACTAACCCTAAATAAGTGAGAAATGAAAAAAATCCACCCCTAATAGGTGCCAGTATATAGGGACAAGGCACAAGCCAAAAAACGGTGCAGCGCTCGCGGTTTACTTTTGTTTTTAATTGGGACATGTATGATCCTGCTCACATGTGTTTTTTTGTCTGTGCGGCTTTGCCATTTTAACACTACAAAAAAAATGTAAGCTTTAGTTTAAGTTGTTGCTCCCACTTCAATATTTTTGCTTTAATTTTGAGCAACATCCAGGGCCCCATTTTCACTAGTAAGGGGTAATTTCCTGGCTTTGATATAATTTGGTTACTTAGTTATGTCCCTCCAGGGTATAGCTGGTCTGTGCATAACACAGACAAGCCAGGTCAAACCAAGAATACCAAGTGAATACCAAGAGAAGAGACAGGGAAAACCAGAAACCAGAAAAGGCAAATAGACAATACCAAAACAGGGTCAAAACCAGGAAGAAATGTCAGGGTCCAAATTGTCAAGCAAAGGTCAAGGTCGGTGTCTAAATCAGAGGTCAAGAATCTAGTAGGCAAATACACAGAAGAAGGCTAGTGAGGTGATCCAGAATAAAAATAGGCCAAGCTTCCTGGTCGCATGACGTGCCTGACATCAGATCACAGGTGATGTCAATGCGCCAGACATTCCAGCACGGCCCCTGATTGGCTGGTGCTCCTGCACAAGGAACACTGACCTCTTACCCTGGCAACCGGATGCTGGTGGCGCTGTCAGTAGCGAAGTGCACGACCCCGATACAGGCATGACACTAATGCATTTGAAATGAAGACTCATATATGACCCTTGGCTCAGGCCACACATACTGTAACATACACACAAGTCCCAGAGGCGGTAGCGTCGACCAGTCAACTGGTGCTACTTATATGCACACTACGACAATACGATGTCTAGCAATCTCATAGCAAAAGAAGGAACAGTATTACCAGTTCTAGGCACCCGTCATGTGACAATGGGTCCAGTATTTGGTCAACTGGCCAAGGAGGGGGCATCAAACAGTCCTGTGTCACCCTCCGTTAACCAAATACTAGACTTGTGGTCGCTGGTAAGACTGTTCCTTCTATTGCTATTACATTCCTACGTGAGGAAGGAAGGAGACACACCAGCCACCTTTTTAAATGTTGGCCAGAATTGTACATAATTTATTAAAATTAATTAATCTGATTACTGATCTGTGGAATCAGAAATGTTGCGCCACTATATTTTCAGCTTTACTGTTTGATGGCTACACAAAAAGGAAAGAAAGAGGAAGGAAAGACATTCCACTGAAAATTATTATGAAAGTTAAGATGTACTTTTTGAAAAGATTTCAGTCTTGAGATGCGCACACACACACACACACACACACACACACACACGTATATAATTTTTTTCATATCTTGATACACACCAACAGCTATATATAATAAAAAAAAAATATTCATATGTTCTATTTTCTTATTTTTTTTATTTTATTTGTTTTTCATTATTTTTTTTTTAAAGAAAATAGGGGGGAGGGAAAGACTCGCAGTTCCCGGCTGTGTAGCTGGCGTCACTTGGAGGTGTTATTCAGTAGAGTTAATCGAAAGCGTTTTATGCCCAGTAAGTGAAGAACGTCGTCAGCTCTCCATCTAAACTGAACACTGTAAAACTCCTCTGATGACTCCAAGAAGGGAATAGCAGCTCTGCAGTTGTAAAAACCCTCCATGAAAAGCAGCTTGGTCATTAGATCCCTAAACCCCCATTTCAATTTAAGTTTTTCTTGCAAAACACTATTTTATGGCTTTACTTATGATAGGTGAAGGGTAAAGGGGAATTACACACCTCAGAGACAGGCATCTACATAATGTGGGGAGGTTAAACAGGAACATATGATGCCCAGATTAAGGTTTTTTTTTTCCCCCTTTGGAGTGTTGTAACTCAAGGCTTTTGTACATGGTAACATATAGACTGTATACTGCATGGGTGTAAAACTGCTACCTATGTGGAGGAATCTGCAGTGGCATTTAAAAAAACTGGAAAACCTGACGTTTGTTTGGTTTTTGTGATGTTTTCCTCATAGCTGTTAAAGGTTTTTGTTGCCAAGACTCATTATTTAAAGACATTCTCACATTGAAGGTCCACATGGTATAGAGCAGGAGGAGCTGATCATATCCTGTCATATATTCATTTTAATTCTTGCTCTTTCTATGGTGGAGTCCAGTGGACGGTTCTACTCAGTGATGGACAGTCATCTCTGAATGCACACTTAGTGAATACAAGGAAGATATGAATAGGAACTCCCACTGGACTCCTAAGCCCATAATGAGCAAAAATTACAAGTTTACTGAATTTTTCCCATAAGACTATGCATAACCTTACTCAGGTCCTCCTGCTCTATAACATGCTGCCTGCAGATCAAACTTAAAGACTGTGGACACCTTTGGAGGCAATTGTTTTTATCATTGCATTGTACTCATTTAGGATTAAAATATTTTTTTAAATTTGTCTTTATTAAAAAAATTTTTATCAACAGTTGATGTTCTACAGCCCTCACTTTTAGTATATCTGCAGGCTGTCTTGCTTTCTGATTCTCTTCAGGGAGCTGCACACTCATAGCTGGATGTGTAGCCCTTGTCTCTGAACCCATGACAGCTCATAAACATCAATTCTTATCAGTTTAATAAGAATATGTTTTTGTTTCATTCTGAGCTGTCAGGAGTCCAGAGATAGGGGCCACACATGAGCCATTAGAGCAGCTGTTTGATGGGATCCATTGCAAACAGAAAGCAAGACATACTGGAAGTAAAGGCTGTAGAGCAAAAACTGTTAAAAATTAAAAAAGGGGTGTTTCCTTTTAGAAATCCTTTTTGAATACTTAAGCATTGAATTCTGTGGAGACTGCATAGGATGTGATTTGGCAAACTGGATCTTGTGCATACTGTTTCTCCTTAAGAAGAGCGTCACAACTGGAGAAGAGAATCTTATAGACCAGACAATGCTCCTTGAGAAAAGAGACAGGACCTCTTTCTCCAAATAGGAATGGTGTCAGAGATGGGACTTTCAGCTATTGGATATTTTTGGCATATCTTCTGTGGACATGCCAATAATGTTTGGGATGAGAATTCCCTTTTAAAGGGTCCATATGAAATTAGAAAGATACTAAATAAGATCTTTTTTAATAAAAATCCACCATTATAGGGTCTCATGCTTTAAAACATATACATATAATTGTAACCAATTATTTAATTTTTCAACCAGAAATGAAATCTGGCAACTGATTGATTGCCATAGGCACCAACACAAAATTTCATAAATTATATTTTTATGTGGTTTTCAAGCATACTGTTCCTTCTGTTGAAATCTATGGATTCCCTACAATGAGCTGTTTGTCACATATGGAGGCTGTCACGTGGATGTTTTTTACTTACAGCAGTAAAAGCAGCTCTGGGGCACCAACTTCTGCTCCTATTATTTAAACACTACACAATTACATTCAGAAGCCCATTAAGAAATAAAATTTTCCATGCAAGAACCACTGTTCCAGATTTACTAATCTTGTAGATGGCATATGCTTAGGCTGTCGAGACCTGCATCAGATTTATCACAGGGGCTCAGGCTGGATAAGGAATGGTGTGCACGGATGTACACTTTTCTCCGACTGTATATCTGCTATTGGTTGGCTTACTTTGAGACAGAATTTTACTCCAAAATTGTGGTGGCAATTTTGTTTCAAAAGACATATCTTAAACCACGCCTCCTTACTAATAAGTCCCGCCCCTTTTTCAAGTAAGTCGGATTACAGTCGGAAGTACAGAAATCCTAGTTGCATCAAATTGCGCCAATTTGCACCATTTTTTAGAAATCCTATGCGCAAATCACATTGGTAAATCTGGATGGAACAACATGATAGGTAATGGGGAGAACCTAGCATTTCCCTTCCCCAATTACATCTTCCCTCCCAATCTATAAATTGTCTGTCTCTCTGTATGGACACTACCGTGGTATCATAGTCACGCAGCATAACTCCTCTATGTGCCTGGGTCCTAGCCCCGATGGATCATTCTTGTTTAGGTACGGAAGCATTTTACATTTGGTGACCTATCTAAGCTGCTAGAGGAGTAACGGCCCCGACACAAAAATTTGGTGTATTTCTTTACCGACACTTAAAAAAAACACCATAGAAGCACCCTGCATTTTTTCCATGCCTCATGCATTTTTTATGACAATTTTTTGTCCCATTGGATAAATGTGTAAACAGCATTATTTTTCAAGCTTTTTTCTCTTTCATAGAAAGGAATGGGAAAAAAAACAACTTTAAAAATGGCAAAACTACAATATGCTGGATTTAAAAAAAAAAAAAAAAAAAGGTCCAAGACAAAAACACCACAACCAATTAGAGGGGAAAAAAACACAACCAGGCAAATACACTTGTCTGCCCAGCATTTTATATTTCACATAAGCTTTCAGTTAACATCTGGAGCTGGCTATTTTCTCTTTTTCATCAAAAAATTCCACTAAAAGGCAAAAGTGATGGCAAATGTCATCAAATATTTGTGTTTTTCCCCTGAAAAATAATACTATACCTCCACCATACACCGATATACCTTACAGTAGTAGTGCCACAATATGTTTGTTTTCCCTTTTTTACACTGGTATCATACATGTATCAATAGATTTATGCAAGGTTATTGGATTACAAAGTATTATTGGTAGCATACTCTGTCCTGATGTCGTCTCGTTGCAGTTCCTTTGCTTATAATAGATATTTTTGCTCCGCTTCAACTCTGTATAGGTTACTTTTTATTCTACCTGACAAAAGGGAAAATGTCTTTCTACCGCTAATGAAATGCAGAACAATTGCTTGGACAGTGAGGAAAGAAAGCCTTCTGGTATAAATAACCTACACGGTGCAGGCATTAAAACATTGATAAGGCTGCCAAGATTTCTATTCTGCTTCCAGACATTCACCATTGTTGTTCCCATTAACCCATAATGCCATACGCTAAGTTGTGTGACCCCTGAAAGAAAAAAGTGTTCATTAACTCTCCATGTAGCTTATGGTAATACACTGCCATATCGATTTACTCAGAAATAATGGGGTTTTCAAGACCTCTATCTTTTAGCTTTTTTCTATTAAGCCTTTATGTTTGGCAAGCAGACTACTAATGTTTTCAACAGAGGAGCATACAAGCATTTAAAGGGGCTGTGCGGCCTATTTCATACTACGGATTTTTCCCCTCCCAGAGGCTCAATAAAAGATGTCTTGATGCAAGAAGAACTGTCCTATGTCAGCTTATTGTGTCCCAAACATAAGAAGCTGTGGATTTATACGTTTGTTGAGGTGACGAAAAAAGGTAGCGCGCACTTGACAACTTTTGAGAAGAGACATCAGGCAGATGAACCTTAGAGATTCTCTAGAGACTGGTACAGTGCCAAGCAACTGGCAAAGGGCAGATGTGGTGCCCATATTCATAAAGGGCTCTAGGTGTTCTCTAAATAATCGTAGACCAGTAAGCTTAAATTCTGTTGTGGGAAAAATGTTTGAAGGACTCTTGAGGGAGTATGTGACTGTAAATAAAACCAGCACAGGGTTGCCAAGGACAGAAGTTGTCAGAATAACCTGATTTTGTTTCTACAAGGAGGGCAGTAAAAGCCTGGACAGAGGGGCTGCTGTGAATATAGTGTTCTTAAATTTTACAAAAGCATTTGGCACTGTCCCTCATAGGCATGTAAAAGGAAAAATAAGGTCTACAGTTTTAGAAAGTATAGTTTGTAATTGAATTTAAAACTGTCTGAAGGACCGTGTCCAGAGAGTTGTGGTCAATGATTCCTATTCAGAATGGTCCCGGGTTATAAGTGGTATACCCCAAGGTTCAGTGCTGGGTCCGATATTATTTATTAACGATATAGAGGATGGGAATAATAGCACTGTTTCTATTTTTGCAGATGACACTAAACTATGTAGTACTGTGCAGTCTATGGAAGATGTCTATAAAATACAAGCTGACTTGGACACTCTGAGTGTTTCGGTATCCATTTGGAAAATTAGATTCTATGTGGATAAGTGTAAAGTTATGCATTTGGGTAGAAATATTTTACTTCTATCATATGTCCTGGGGGGAGGGAGGTAACACTGGGTGAGTCACTTATAGATCATACACTAAATAACAGCATGTAATGCCAATCAGCAGCTTCTAACTCAAGGAGGATATTGTCATGTATTAAACAAGGCATAGACTTGCAGGACAAGGATGTGGTGTAACCACTTTACAATGCTTTGGTGAAGCCTCATCTGGAATATACAGTTCATTTCTGGACACCACTCCATAGAAAGGATGCCCTGGAGCTTGAAAAAGTACGAAGGAGAGCAACTAAACAGTTAAGGAGCATGAAGGGTCTTAGTAATGGGGAAAGATCAAAAATTAAATTTATTCAGTATTGAGAAGACGTTTAAGGGAAGACATGATTAAAGGGGTTATCCCATGACTAATGTAAAAAAATATGGTACATGGCATTCTCTTTTTAACATAGCTAGTACCAGCCCTGTCCCCAATCAAAGCTGAAGGCTCAAGGGGAGTGTCTTTTCTGCTGCAGCTAGGGGGAACTCAGAGACACCCCCTTATCACAGCTCAGGAGGCAGATAAAGGATGAAACGAAGCATGTGCGGCCTTCTCAGTGAGCAGGTCAAAGCAAAAAAAAAGAAAAACAGCAGGTGGCACAATACAGATGCATTTTAAAAATAAATTTTTAATTACATGCAATTACAAATGTATTCAGATCCAGGTGCTGGTTTGAAAACTGTAGAATATTTTTTGTAGGACAACCCCTTTAACTTGTGGAAATATATCAATGGCCCGTACAAACAATATGGTGAAAAGCTCTTCCATGTAAAATCTCCTCAAAAGACAGGGGTGCACTGCCCCGCCTGGAGAAGAAAAAGTTTAGTTTCTATCTGTAGAGTAGTCTACCTTAGATGATTTCTTAAAGTTAGATGATTTCTTAAAATAATTTTCCTAAAATTCATATCCCCACTTATCCCTTGGTTTAACTTGATAGACTTGTCTTTTTCGAACCATTCTATGCCACTTTTTGGTCTGTTATCAATGTCGGGTTTCCTCCTGCTGTTCTCTGTGAGCTTGGATGCTTATTTACCATGTCATTTGATGGCCTCTCCATGCTTCTTGCTATTGCTCCCTTAGGCCCCTTTCACACAAGTGAGAATTCCACGTGAATCCGGACCCATTCTTTTAAATGGGTCTGTGTACATGAGCGGTGGATTTCACTCATCACTTTTGCGTTGCGTGAAAATTGCAGCATGTTCTATATTTTGCGATTTTCACGCAACGATGGCCCCATAGAAGTGAATGGGGCTGTGTGAAAATCTCATCTGCAAGCTAGTGCGGATGCGATCAGATTTTTACAGATGGTTGCTAAGAGATGTTGTTTGTACACATTCTGTTTTTTATCACGCGCATGCAAAACGCAGTAAATCACATTTCACCTGCGCGATAAAAACTGACAGCGATCACAAACAAAACTGAATGACTTTGTTTGCGAAATCGCGCAGTTTTCACTGAACGCACCTGCCACGCATCCGGACATAATCCAGACATGCTCGTCTGCAAGGGGCCTTAGGGAGTTCACTGGCCCTTCAAGAGGCCAGAGGTGAGTGAGCACTCCCAAATCTTACCCTTGCAAATGGCCGAGGGTCCCTGTGTATTTAAGACACCCTCTTCAGCTGAAGGGTTAGTAACATAGTACATAAGGCTGAAAAAAGACATCTGTCCATCCAGTTCGGCCTGTCATCCTGCTAGCTGATCCAGAGGAAGGCAAAAACAAAACAAAACTGTGAGGTAGAAGCCAATTTTCCCCACTTAAGGGGAGTAAAAATTCCTTCCCGACTCCATTCAGGCAATCAGAAGTACTCCCTGGATCAATGACCCATCTCTAGTAGCTATAGCCTGTAATATTATTACACTCCAGAAATACATCCAGGCCCCTCCTGCGTTTTAGGTTAACTAGTGACCCGCAAAGGTGTTTCACAATCTTTTGCTATTGCGATTTACCTGGATCTCTAAAAACCATCTTTCTAGTCTTGATGACTGTTCAGAATATACCTGCGTCTTTCCTGTGTTTTTGGTGAGTTTTCTGCACATGGAGCTTCTAGTGCTTGCACCAGAGTCCCTGACCCCAGTGGGTCAGCTGCCAACTATGAGACTATTGCGGGAAGTAGGTGCATGGTTTCGTTTTTATTACTTTTGTTAATACCATGTTATAAGGGAAAATAATAAAGATCAGGTCCCGTCTCTTAGCAACCTTGCGGGAAAATCGCACTGCATCTGCACTTGTTTGCGGATGCTTGCGATTTTCACACAGCCCCATTCACTTCTATGTGAAAAACGCAGAATATAGAGCATGCTGTGATTTTCACGCAACGCAGAAGTGATGCGTGAAAATCACCACCCATAGAAATGAATGGGTCAGGATTCAGTGCAGGTGCAATGCGTCCATGTCACACATTGCACCCGCGCGGAAAACTCGCCCGTGTGAAAGGGGCCTTACTACATTTCTCACAAGCCCTTTAAATCTGCCCATTCACTTGCTTCTTTAGGGGACTAGAAGAAGACCATTTTATCCTGGTAAACCACCCAGAGTTTAGCTGGGTATACCAAGCTATATTTTACCCCAGCCTGCTGAAATCTCTTTTTTATATCAATATATTTTTTCCTTTGGGTGCTGGTGGCCAATGAAAAATCCAGATATACTCTTATTTTTGTTCCTTCTATTTGGAACTTCTCAGAGGCTCTAACCTCCCTCCACACAGCCTCCCAGACCGTCCCAGGTTTACAATTCTCCAGTATCCATTTTTACATAAAGTCAACACAATGACCCTTCCTTTCCCTCTGGTATTCCTACCCATCTCAGATTTTTTCTTCTGACTCGGTCTTCTATATCTATTAAGTTATTCTCCATGGCATCATTAATTTATTTTATACTACATGCATCTTTCTCCAGCTTAAATACTAAATCTTCCACCAGTGACAATCTACTTTCCAATTCCTGAATGCGGTCCCTCGCCTTTCTCAAATAATCTCTAATTAGCGTCACATCTGTTTGGATGCCCCCAATCTGTATTACCACCTTCCCCATCACACTCTCTAGCCTTGTAACCGCACATAAAATTTCTTTCACCATTTTTTGGCCAGAGTCTCCTTTTTCTTACTCCACTTTTTTTTCCCTTCAGGGACATCCAAATGTATATTTTCTTCCAAACCGAGCTCTGCCCCTTCCCCATCTCCTTCCCAGGGTTAGGGGTTCTTAGTGGAGAGGATGAGGGTGTCAGATATTTACTTAAAGCATTTTGTTTCTGTCTTGTATCTGCTCCCAGTCCCACAGCAGATCATCTATGCGCCCCCACCGCTTAGCATGCCAAACTTGCTAAGTGCCGACAGCCCCACTCTCATCCGGTCTTCCTCAGCAGAGGCCCAATGCCAACTGCCGTGGCTTCAAATACACAGCCTCCAAATGCCCACCAACCTATACCACCAGTGGGGCAGTAACACACGGGAGACCAGGACGAGCCACCGCTGACCTCATTGCATCTGACTCTAGCCAGGGAGACCAAGCCGCATTAGCTCACACACGCGGCGTCTCCCCCGGTGTCTTCCCCCTGCCTTCACATGGACGGCCGCATGTTGCAGATCACGGAGGTGAGGGAGGGGAAGGAGCTGGCGTCACACGTCAAATGCACTCCATGCTCCTCCTCGGAAAATTAATAAAGTTAATCCGTTTACTTTGGTGGGTGACATATACCCATTTTTTGTGTGAGGTACACCTGCGCTGCACCTGTGAAAATTAACGTAGTTAATCCATCTGTTAGATTGTGGTATAAGATACCCATTTTTGGTGTGAGGTACACCTGCACTGCATATGTGGCAGGCAAATTAATCTAGGTAATCTGTCTGTTAGTTCAGTGGGTGACCTCAAAGAATGAGGAGAGCGTCAAATAAGGGATGTGGCCCTTGTCATTGTGCTGCTGGAGTTGCTAGAGCTCCTGTTTCAGTGAGAGGACGTAGTCGATCTGTGCTAGCTACACGCCCAAAAGAAACACCTTCCTCAGGTGGACGTTGGCGACAGAACATTCAGCGTTATTTTGTAGGCCAGAATACTGGTGTACGAATGGTGAGGCCAGAACAAGTAGAGGCGGTAGTAGATTGGGTGGCTGACAGTGCCTCCAGTTCCTTCACATTGTCTCCCACCCGGTCCCCTGCTGAAAGCGCAGAGTTGGCACCGGCAGCCCATGGGCATCTGTCTTTTACCTCACCCCCTTGCAAATTAGCCTGGCAGTCTGAGCCCCAAGTCATGCAGCAGTCTCTTATGCTTTTTGACTCTGCTGGCAGGGTTTCCGTGGACCATCCACCTAGCCCTGCCCCAGAAGTGGAAGTGATTGAGATCACTGATGCCCAACCACTTATGTTTCAGGATGTGGACATGGGAGGACCACCGCAGCACGTCTCTGATGATGAAGAAACACAGGTGCCAACTGCTGCGGATTTCTGCAGTGTGCAGACCGGCAAGGAGGGCAGGGGTTAAGTGTGGGTGGAAGATGATGTGGAGGATGATGAGGTCCTAGACTCCACATGGAATCAAGGTCATGAGAGTGATGTGTGCAGTTCAGAGGAAGAGGTGGTGGTCACACAGTGCCAGCCGCACAGCAAAAGAGGGAGCAGTGTGCAAAAGCAGAGTGACCGTCCCCTAGCCAGCATGCCTGCTACTGCCCACCGCACCCAGGGACTGAGCACACCAAAGCCAGCTCCAGGGAGTTCCCTGGTGTGGCAGTTCTTCAGACAATGTGCTGACGACAAGATGCGAGTGGTTTGCATGCTGTGCAATCGGAGCCTAAAGCGAGGCATAAATGTTCTAAACCTGAGCACCACCCGCATGACCAGGCATCTAAATGCAAAGCGCGAGCTGCAGTGAAGTACACACCTCAAAAACCACAAAAGATGTCAGGCTCCCCCTGCTCCCTTTTCTGCTGCGGTCTCAGCCTCTTCCTCCCCCTCTGGAGTGACAGTGGCACGTGTCAACCTGCAAACAGAGGATGTGGCAGCAACACCACCACCTCCACCACAGTCACCGTCGCCAAGCATCTCCACACTGTCCCATGGAAACGTTCAGCTGTCCATCCCCCAAACACTGGAGAGAAAGAGGAAGTACCCACCTACCTACCCGCGATCCCCGGCCCTGAATGCCAAATTTTAGATTTCATGGCCTTTGAAATGCTGTCATTCCGTGTGGTGGAGACTGAGACTTTTAAAAACCTTATGGCGGTGGCTGTCCCACAGTACGTGGTTCCCAGCCGCCACTACTTTTCCAGGTGAGCCATCCCTGCCCTGCCCAACTAAGTGGCGGACAAAATCAGGTGTGCACTGCGGAACACCACCTGTGGCAAGGTTCACTTAACCACCGATACATGGACCAGTAAGCACGGGCAGGGACGTTATATCTCCCTAACTGCACACTGGGTAAATGCAGTGGTGGCTGAGCCTGAGGCAGATAGCAGTTAGGCACATTTCCTTCCGCCACCGAGGATTGCAGAATGTTTCTCGTTGCCTTCTGTTGCCTCCTACTCCGCTTCCTCGTCTACCACCTCGATATGTCAGAGCTGCTGCAGAAAGTGTGGGCTGTCTGTGTGCGCACTTTCGGCATTCTCAGCCTGCTGCTGCTCGCCTATCTGTGCTGCGGCCTTCCCGCTCACCGCCTCATATGCGACATACCCACAAGGTGGAACTCCACCTTGCACATGCTGGAGAGACTGTGCGAGCAGCAGGAGGCGATAGTGGAATTTCCGCTGCAGCACGCATGGGTGAGTCTTTGATGGAAGAGGGATCATTTCCACGGTTATCAGGCAGTCATTCACAAGTGGCTCGGAGGGTGGGTTCCTGCAGCAACAGAGGCTAGGTACACAACTGTCCAGCCAGGACACAGTTCTCAAGGAGGAAGATGAGAAGAAGGAACAGTGTTCACAGCAGGGTGGCACCCAAAGCGGCTCATGGGCATCACTGTAGGGTGGCTGGGGGGATACAGAGGACTCAGACGAAACACCTCCAACAGAGGACAGCTTGTCGTTGCCTCTGGAAAGCCTGGCACACATGAGCGACTACATGCTGCAGTGCTTGCGCAATGACCGCCGAGTTGCCCACATTCTAACCAGTGCTGAATACTGGGTGGCCAACCTGCTGGATCCCCGCTACAAGGACAATGTGCCGTCCTTAATTCCATCACTGGAGCGTGATCGGAAGATGCGTAAGTACAAGCGGACCCTGGTAGACGTGCTGCTGATGGCATTCCCACCTGACAGCGGGGCTTAGTGGAAGCACAAGGCGAAGGCAGAGGAGGAGGAGGAAGTCGCCAATGCAGCTGGGGCACCAGCACTTCAAAAGGGAAGGTTAGCATGGCCGAAATGTGGAAAAGCTTTGTCAGCGTGCCACAACAACCAGCACCACCAGCTGTTACGGAACGTCTTAGCAGGAGGCAGCATTTCAGCAACATGGTGGAACAGTACATGTGCACACGCCTACAAGTACTGACTGATGGGTCTGCCCCATTCAACTTCTGGGTCTCCAAATCAGGCACATGACCTGAGCTTGCCCTTTACGCCATGGAGGTGCTGGCCTGCCCTGCGGCCAGTGTATTGTCCGAACGTGTGTTTAGAAGGGCAGGGGGGTTGATCACAGACAAGCGCAGCCGCCTGTCCACAGCCAACGTGGACAAGCTCACGTTCATTAAAATGAACCAGGCATGGATCCCACAGGACTTGTCCATACCTTGTGCTGAATAGACAAGTATACAGGCCGCACCCAGCCATTGTTATACTCCAGCACACTTTCTCTTTGTGTTCTCTTTTCCATTTTCAATGTTTTGGGGCCTTCCCATATTTATAAAAAATACACCTACACTGCCACGTCTACCACTTCTCAACCTCCTACTCCACTTTCACCTCCGTCTCCTAGTTCAAGATTATTCTTTTTTTTCTTTTCTATGTTATTCTAAGTCATTTCCCTATACACATTTGTTTGCAGGACAATTGTTCTGCTCTTACTCCCATTTTTATTCCTTTTGCAGCCCTCTAAGCCTTACTATGACTATTTTACAGCCATTTTAGTGCACCAAAGGTCGGGTCCGAACTATGACCCGTAGTTTGGCCTAATCCGAACATCCACGGGTCTGCTCATCCCTAATGGAGAGAGGTACAATTTCTGAAGTGGGAACCAAGGACCTCGTAATATAGGTTTAAGTCCTGATGCTTTAACTGGCATCTATCAGACATATATATCATATACTTTTGATATGCCATAAACATCTGAGATGGGAAAAGCCTGCTCACTTGTATTGTAGCCCTTGGGAATGGTTCAGTCTGAGAATGTGATCCTCAAACCAGAAAAGGTTGCGCATCTCTGGTATAAGGGGGTTAGAAAATTAAATACCAGTATAATCCCCAGCTTGTTTCTGTAGCGCACACACAATTGTGAATGTTGAAGTATTATCTGTATGGACTCCTTGCATCTTAAAGTGTTTTTGCAGAATATATTTTGTTGGGGTCACAAGTCTGATTTCTAGAGATGAGGGAGCATGCTCGGCCGAATGTCTGCATCGCTATGCTCAGCACATGGCAGTACTCGACCGAGTACCGCATGAGCTCGAGTGTAATGCTCGAGTCTCCACCCTGCATGTTTCGCGGGTTTTAAGCAGCCAATAAAGGTGCAGGTCAGTACTGCACTCACTGTAATGCCAGTAGCCATATATAGCACCCGATGACGCATGTTTGTCTCAGACATAGTCAAGGAGAGCAGAGCATAGGAAGGGAAAGACAGTGTAGGGAGCTGTTTCCACAGTTTTCATTCAGAGAAAGCTTTTCCAAGACACACACTACTCTGTGTGTGTGTGTGTGTGTGTGTGTGTGTGTTTTAGAGCAGCAATCTATTTACCTCCTGCAGTCCCAGGGACAGATAGTGCATTTGCTGTTTTTACCACCAAAAGCTTTTCAACAACCCCAAAGTCCTTTTAAGAACTACTGTGTGTGTTTGACAGCAGCAAGATATTTTTATTTTATACCTATTAATGACATATACTGTACATCATCCGCAGACTGTGTCTTTAATAATCTGGGCCACATCTAGTGTCCATAATCTGTGGTGTTCTGTAACCAATACTGTAGAACATCTGCAAACAGTGTCTGTATTACAAATTCCAATAATCTGGGCCACATCTAGTGTCCATATTCTGTGGGTTTCTGTGACATATACTGTCCTGCATCCGAGAACTGTGTCTTTAGCGGACAGTAAAAAATCTGCGCCAGATCTAGTGACAAAACCATTAATATGAAGAAGGCGAGCACTAAGGAACGGGGAAGTGGGCGTGATGCTGATGATGCACGCAGAGGCCGTGGCCCTGGGCGCAGTGAAACTGTGCCTGCTGCCAGTGCACCAGAAAAAAAAAAAACACGGTACAGTGGACCCAGCTTCATGTCAAACTTAGCTGGGCGGCGCAGGACAACACCGTCTAAGTCGGACCAGTGTGAACAGGTGGTCGGTTGGATTGCTGAAGATAATGCTTCCAGTCGGTTAAGCACCACCCTCTCGTCCAGTCTTTGTAGCCAGGAGTCTGGTCAACCGAATCCTTACTCTGATCATCCTCCCACCATGGAGAGGCTTGCCAAATGAGTGATCCCACACTCGGATATTCCGAGGAGCTCTTTCTGGCGCCACTATAAGATTTGGCCCTCGCGGCAGCACGCTTGAAAAGGTACCTGAGATATTGTGCCCTGATTCCCAACCTCTTGAGCCTTCACAGTATCAAGAAGAGACTTTCGCAGCCTGATGTCGGTGGCTGTCCCTCGGTATGCAGTCCCCAGCCGCAACTATTTTTATGGTGTACCATGCCCGCCTTACACCAGCATGTGTCCCAGAACATCACCCGTGCCCTGACCAACGCACTTACTGGGAAGGTCCACTTCACCACGGACACTTGGACAAGTGCTGGTGGCCAGGGATGCTACATTTCCATGACCGCACACTGGGTGAATGTTGTGGAGGTCGGGAGTTAGTCGTACCCTGGGATGGCACAGGTGCTACCCACGCCCAGGATTGCGGGCCCTACGTCCGTCAGGGTCTCCGCCAGCAGCTATGTTACTGGCTCCAATCCCCACTTCTCCTCCGCTGCCACCTCTACTCCACTTCCACCTCCAGCAGCAGTCAGCCATCAGTCGTTAGCTGGAAGCAGTGTAGCACTGCTGTGTGTAAGCGTCAACAGGCCGTGCTGAAGCTGATCTGCTTAGGGGACAAACAGCACACCGCCGTAGAGCTGTGGCAGGGTATAAGGGACCAGACCGAGCTGGGGCTCTCTCCACTCAACCACAACCAGGCATGGTTATGTCTGACAATGGCCGTAACTTGGTGGCGGCTTTGGAGCTCAGCAACCTGACACACATCCCATGCCTAGCCCACGTCTTAAACTTAGTTGTTCAGTGGTTTATCAAAACCTGCTCCAATTTGCAAGAGCTACTAGTGAAGGCGCGCCGCATGTGTGCCCATTTCCACAAGTCGTCCACAGCTTTAGCCGGTCTGTTAACACTGCAGCAGGGTTGCGGGTTTCAGCTTACCGACTTTTGTGCGACGTGAGCACATGCTGGAACTCTACGTTCTACATGTTGGCCAGGCTTTGTGAGCAGCAGAGGACAGTTGTAGAATACCAGCTGCAACATGGTCGTTGCCTTTCGAGTCAAGTGCCACTATTCACAAGCGCGAAGTGGAGCATTGATGTCAGACCTCTGTGAGGTTTTAAAAAAACTTTCAAGAATCCACACAGATGGTTAGTGGTGATGACGCTATTATCAGCGTAACCATCCCACTGCTGTGTCTACTCAAACGATCACTGCTCCCAATTAAGAAGGACGCTCTGACGAGGAAATGGGGGAGGACATTACACAGGGTGATAGCCAGACCACCCACAGTTTGTGTTCTCAGTGCAAATTGGACCATAAAGAGGAGGAGGAGAAGCTGGAGACAGTTGCCTCTGCTACTAATTTCATCTGTTCAGCGTGGATGGACAGAAGAGGAGGATGAGGAGATGGAGAGTCATCCTGAAGTCAACATTGACGTCTTGCCTGTTGGTACTCTGGCACACATGGCTGGCTTCATGTTAGGCTGCCTTTCCAGCGACGCTCGCCTTATATGCATTTTAGATAACAAGGATTACTGGGTGTTTACCCTTCTCGACCCCCGCTACAAAGAGAACTTCTCATCTCTCATTCCTGTGGTGGAGAGGACGAGTAAAACGGTGCAATACCAGAAGGTACTTGTTGAGAGATTTTGTTGAGAGATTGCTCCAAAATTTTCCATCTGACAACGCGCCCGGCAGAGTCTGTACTTCATTAGCCAACCGAGGAAGGGAGACAAGGGGAACACACAGCAGTTCCAACAAAGGCAGGGCAACAGTCTCCAAGGCATGGGACACTCTCATGACACCCCACCAGCAACCTCACCCTGAAGCGTGGCCTTGTGCCACAAGGAGGGAAAAGTTTTTGAAGTTGGTAAAGCAATACATAGCAGACCGTGTCAGCATCCTAAATGATCCCTCAGTGGCTTACAACTACTGGACACGTGGCACTGACTTGCGCTCCACGCCTTGGAGGTGCTGGCCTGCTCTGCCGCCAGCGTATTGTCTGAGCGTGTATTTAGTGCTGCTGGTGGCATTATAACAGATCAGCGTATCCGCTTGTCCACTGACAAAGCTGACAGGTTGACTCAGATAAAAATGAACAAGGCCTGGATTGCCCCTGACTTCTCAACTCCACCAGAGCTGAGCTGATGATGAACATAAAGGCAATTTCAATCTATAATTTATATTGTACTCAATCTACTGTAGTGTATTCCCATGCACTTTTTCCACCACAAAAAAGAGTATATGGTTGAATCTTGTTTTATCCTACTCATCCAGATTGTATATATTCCCTCCACTCTAACTTTTTTTTATAGGGTCAGCTCAATTGCAGGCCCTTAACTCAAATTTTTTTATAGGGTCAGCTGTACAGCATGCACTCGCATATAATGTTTTAGAGCGTCAGCTCACCAGCAGACCCTTGTCCCTAATGTTTTAGAGGGTGACCAGCAGGCCCTTGCTCTGAATGTTTTTGAGGGTCACCAGCAGGCCACCAATCATAATTTTTTAAGGGTGTGTATGATGCCCTCCTTTATATGTAATAAAGGGTGTATTGTAGTGCCAGTTCCTTGTAATTTTTGGCATAGGCTTTATGAGTGTAGGAGTCCCACTACCTGAACAATTGTACCACAATGTGAATGAGGCCCTCCTTTATGTGATATACAGGCTGTTTCGGAGTGCCAATTGCTTGTAATTTTTGGCAGCACTTGCACTTTATATACAATTATATACAGTAAGGAATGTTTTCTAACTATTTTTCCTGTGAAATCTCTTTTTTTTTGGGGGGGGGGGGGGTGCATATTTTTGTCAGTCTGTAAAAGTGGCATACAACTCGGAAAACATGGTTCCCAGTAGCGACCTGGGAGTCCAAGATGCATCCAGACATCGTCCCCATGCTTTTTCTGATCCATTTTGGTGGTGTTTCTGTCACTTTCTGACCTTTTCCAATGGACCAGGCACCCTCCCCTCTTCAGGGGGTGCCTGGTTGTCTCCCATTGACTTCCATTATACTCTGGTGTTCGGCAGAGAACACGAATACAGCAATGTGTTGGGGCCGAACACCCGAATACTTTGGTGCTCATTCATCACTACTGATTTCCATATAAAGAAGCTTCAATCTTGAAAGGTCAGATGTCTCTAATGAAGTAGTTAAATAAAGGGGGACATGGCAATCGTAAAGCTTTCTGCAATCAAGAAATATATAGGGTTTGTGGTGTAACCCCTGTTCAAGTTTATCTGCACAAGTTGCAGATTATTTAATTTTGCTGTATACAAGTTCAGGGAAAGGATAGGGAGGAATCATTCCAAAATATTGAAGCAGAACAGGGTTTAGTAGGGGAGGTTACAGCCTGGGTAATAGGAACAATCCTATTACACCTTGCTGCACTGACTGGGGATCCAAATTGCCATTATCAGCTCTGTAATTCCAGCAAACAGCTCTTGTTATTGGGGTGCAAGTGCTGTTTGATACAGCTATTACTAGGGTTTATTACAAGGAAATATTTCTATGTCCTTTTTGCCCTTTTGCGGTGCAGTTATATGTCCTAAACCATTTTTTGGCTTGTATTAGTGGGGAAAAGGGCTTATTAGCCATTGTGTGGCTAAGTGAGAAAATTACAGCCCTTTTTGGTGTGTATTAGTGGCAAAAAAATATATATTATATGCCATTCAGCGGTGCAGTTATATTTTCTAAAGCCTTTTGTGGCTTTGGGACCTATTTGCCGTTCAGCGGTGCAGTTATATGTTCTAAAGCCCTTTTTGGCGTGTATTAGTGGCACAAAAAAGTATTTTCCGTTGTGTGGTGAAGTGAGAAAATTACAGCCCTTTTAGGCGTGTATTAGTGGCAAAAAATATATATTTTTTCCGTTCAGCAGTGCAGTTATGTTCTAAAGCGCAGACACACCGTACAGTATGCAGTAGAGTTGGAGGCAGGCAGTCCCTCCGAATCACTTGCACAAATGGCCCCATGCATGCTCACTTGCTTTCATAGTGACAGCCAAATTGTCACCATTCAGCAGAGGGATGACTACTGGATCTCCACTTTGTTGGACCCTCACTACTGGTCCAAAATGGGGGCCTTTTTTAAACCCACTGAGAGGGAGGACAAGCTGAACTACTATAGAGACATCCTATGTAGTCAGTTGGCCGCTGCCTATCTGCGCCATCGTCCATCTTCTCGCAGGTCTGACCATGGCTGCTGTGGCAGGGTGGGGGCGGGGTAGGAGCAGTTTCAGCCCCATCAGCAGCAACTTGAGTCTAGAGTCACTGATGAGCAGCTTTCTTCACCTGCCTAGTGAATAAACTACTCACCAGCAGCTTCAGCTAGACCTGGAGCAGGACCTGAACCAGCAGGTGGTGGCATACTTGGACAGCACCCTGCCACCCCACATTGAAGATCCGCTGGACTACTGGGCAGCCAAACTGGATTTGTGGCCACAACTGGCAGAGTTTGTCCTGGAAAAGCTGTCCTGCCCGGCCAGTAGTGTGGCATCAGAGCAGATGTTTAGTGAGGCGGGGGCCATAGTTACCCTAAGAAGAACTCGCCTGTCCACCCAAAATGTGGAGAGAATGACCTTTTGTCAAGATTAATCAGGCTTGGATCAGCCAGTATTTTCACCCACCAATGCCTGATACATCAGACTAGATCATCCATGGTGCCACACCAACACTTTGACAAAGAGACCATTTTTTTCTGGCTACCTGCCTCAGCTACTATTCTGATGCTGCCACCTGCCTGATGCCACATATCTGATGCCAAGTGCTCCTTCTTTCACCCACCATCTTCAGCTGTTACTGGTATTGCCACCCCCCCACTCTAACATCGGGTCACTCTGCAGCCTCCTGCTGCTGCCGCCACCTCCACACTGTCATTGTTCCACTCCATGGCCTCCTGATGCTGCTGCTGCTGCCACCTCCACACTATCATTGTGCCACTCTTTGGCCTCCTCCTGATGCTGCTGCCACCACACTCTCATTGAGCCACTCTGTGGTCTCCTCATGTTGCTTTCACCTCACCACTATGTCATAGGGGCCACTCTATAGACATCTCATGCTGTTCCCACCCTCCCACTTCATGACTGGGCCATGTTTTGCCTGTCGGCCTGGCTGACATCATCATTTATTTGACCCTTCTTCTGATCTGTCAGAAGGAAAGAAAAATTAGACGCACAACGGATCCTGTCTATGTAACAGCTGTAAGGCCTGCATGACATGGTCCCTATTTTGCATTAGAATTGGCTTATGATTTGTTATCCAAAAGCAGGAGTGGTTACAAAACACAGAAGACCTGCAAATATTCCATTTATGTGTCATCTCTGTTTTGGATCCACTCCTGTTTTTTTTGGCTTTAGCAATACTGATGGATTACTGACCAAATGCTGACTGAGTGAAGGCGGATGCTCCACAGACAGGATCCATTTTTTGGGGGTTATTGATCTGACGGATCAGAGGAAAGGCAAAATAATCAGTGACCTCAACACAAACTTACTGCTGACACCCACTCCACTTTGTCGGGGGGCTCTACTTATATAAGCGTTTAATAGAACAGGTTCTGTAGACATCTATGTGGAATCAGCTGACAACATTGTAAAATGAGTGTGCTTCTTCTTGACTCTAACATTGACCTGTAAGGCTGAGTTCACACTTGAGTTATTTGGTCAGTTTTGGCCCTGTAACTGCCCAAATAAGAGAAGTGTGCAGTGATTCTAAGAGCGACGCCTGTCATCTGCATGTCATACTGACTCTCAGTATTGTTTTACTACCACAGCAGACTCCCTATGCATGTTACTGCAAGGCACAGTGTTCTACACCACTATAAAGGCTCTCTCTGCAGCCAGGAAATAGCCGTTTATAATACGATTCGCCACGAATAAATTCGGATTGAACCCACATTTTTAAAAAAAATTCAGTGAACCCGCCGAATTGAATTTTTTAGAAATTCGCTCATCTTTACTTGTAGTCCCTTTCTCGCCTCGAGGGGAATATATATTTTTATTTCAGTAGGAGAGGGGAAAAAGAATCTTTCTCCTGGCATAAGAAAGGATTGGATATTCTGAGGTATTACCAACTATCTTTTCCATAACATTTATCTTCATGGGGCAGTTGAAGATTGGCAGAATACGCAACCTTACATAAACTGTTTCCGCTTTCATCAGGAAGTTGTGTAGTATTATAATTTATGCCAGTGCCCATAAGGTATACTTGACTTTCTTTCTTAGTGTGTGTTCGGCCATATCACCTTGAAATGTGTAGAGATAATGGCATATATGTTAGACGTGCCCTAGGATGCACCTGCTTCTAGAAGCCTTGTATTTATTGGCTTTTAAATATCCTCAAACAATGGCCTTTTAAAATGAATGACTCCCAAAGACAACAGTCAATATTATGATGAAACAAGTGCCATCTTCAGTAGTTATCAGAGCCATTATAGGCAGAAGATGGCAAACATGAACACAATCCGATGTAGAATTAATGGACTTGTCAGACCATGTTACTTTATTGCTTACAGATAGGTCCCTCTTCACCAATTTATGGCCATTTTACATCTTTAAGGTCTCCATCAATTTCTTCAGACTTAATTCTATTGCTACCTTGTATCAGCAGTGTGTCTGTGTGCAGCATATATTTTCAAAGATTTTCAAAATGGTTTCCCTTGGAAATCTTTGCAGTTTATATGCCCAGTACAATTTTAATTTCAGCACCAACCGTTTAATATCTTTGGAACTTTATGTAGTATGGTTGGAAAAAATGCATGTCCATAAAGTTCAATCAAGTGATGGTAAAAGTTAATAAAATAGACACTTAAACACAATGCTCAATACATTAAACTGTGAAAAATTACAAGAGCTTAAACCCTGAAAAAATCACAGCCAGCCTTAAAGGAGAAAAATAAGTTCTTCCTTTATATTTCCGAATCCAGTTCTGGCTTTGCTGAAAATTCCTCCAAAAACTCTGAGAACCCACCCTCATGTTTATGGTGCCAGTGGCTGTTGCAAACAGCTTATTAATGGGGTGCTGTGTTGCCCCCCCTCCCCCAACCTGATATTGATGACCTATCTGGAGTATAGTTCATCAATATTTAAATGTTGCATAAGGCCTAATTCCCACTTAAGTGAATAGGTCAGTGATTTTCATCATAGATTGTGAGCCAAAACCAGGAGTGGAGCCTACACAGAGAAAAGGAAATAGAAAGATTCACACCTGATTTTTCACTGATGGAAATCACTGAAGTGTGAACTAGGCCTAACTCATTTAATATGGGGCAACTTGCATCTTCCACATAGTGTTTATCTTCCTTTCTCTGGATCAACTTGGTAGGTTTATAAGTTGGACTTAAAGGAGTTATCCATGAATTCGATATTGATGGCATATCCTAAGGATAGGTCCTCAATATGAAACCGTCAGGGGTCTGAATTCCAGCATACCCTGAGCTGCACTTGGGCCACGTTACCAATGTTTGGTGATGTCACTGGTTTAGGAAAACGCCTAAGCTGTCACAAAGCACCACGGCCTCTTCATACAGCTGATCAATGGGGGTGCCAGGAGTCAAACCCCCACCAATCTGATACTTATGACTAGGGATGAGCGAACCGACTTTGGATGAAACATCCGAAGTCGATTTGCATAAAACTTTGTTTCAGTACTGTACCGAGCGAGCGCTCCGTACAGTACTAAACTGTATTGGCTCCGATGAGCCGAAGTTATTACTTTGCGAAGCCTCGCAAGACTTTGCATAATAACTTCAGAAATTGATTTATTATGTAATAAACCATTTCCCGAACTCAGGTTCAGTTTGAAATGGTTGAAACGAAGTTTTATGAGAATCGACTTCGGATGTTTCGCTCATCCCTACTTATATGACCTATTCTTAGGATAGGACATCAATATCAAATTCCTGGATAACAATAAAGGACGTTGCTTTTTTTAAATTTTTATAACATTACCAACTACAACTGTAACTGTGTAACCTTGGGAAGCACCCACAGTCAACGGAAAGGAATCAATTGATTAGCTACATAGATCCCATCGATTCCATGTAATTTATTAATTTGCAACAATTTACATATTTTTGTACACTCACATGTCAAGAAGACTCGATCGTAATGGAATGAAATCCTATATCACTGGAGCAAGTGGACATTGGGCACAGAAGTACAAGCGGTGATTTTGCATATCTTGTAGCATTTGCATGGCATCATTGCTAGTGCGGAGCGAGAAGCACACATGTGGTTGTAGTTTATTCCCCCAGTGTACCAGATCTGTTTCAGCTGTTATAGTTGAATTGTTGCTCCTTATAGTGTATACTTTTTTTTTTTTTTCTAATTACCCCTCATTTCTTCAGAGTTCACCGAATACAAAGCAACTGAATGCTACATGACTGCTTTCTGGATTAACAGTGACCAAAGACCGTCAACAGCTCATAAATGAGCAAACAGTCGTCTTTTCATCTTGAAGCAAACCGAGCATCTTCTAGAAGTCAATAAGTGTCTGATTTCTTCCACGAAGGGGAGTTGTATGATGTGGCTCCTGCTAGAACTCCTTACAAGTTATGACAAATATATTTTGTAGACTCTCTCTTTGGTATGATAGCTGATGACAAGCTGCTGATATAGTTCAGGCTCTCTTTAAATAGTATGAAAACCGCACATCAGGCCTTTATACACTCCAGCACAGTGTTAGTTCACAGGCTTCAAAATGTTTCAACATGAACTTTATCCTTAAGTATGCCATAAGCTATATCTTCCATTGATAAATATAGATCCTCCAGGCTTTATAGAATGGTGGCCAGGTATATCTGTACGTATTCTAAAAGAGTTGCCTGGCATAGAAAATCTATTTTCAAACACCATAGCAGTGAATTCTGAGTTAAAGGGGTTGTCCAGCTGATATCATTTTTTTTATCATTAAAGAGAGTGGGGTGAATATAAGAAGTAATAATTAAAGGTATGTATAATAGCACCACATATCAGAAAACAAACATTATAGCAAAAACTACCATCTTGATATCACCCACAAAAAGTTATGATGTTCATTAATTGGGCTTTCCCAGCCTCTAAGCCCCATAGCAAGTGCTTTGGCTATAGTTACACCCTTGTATCATTCTGACTCCTTTCCTAAAGGAGGATCCTTATTGATTTGAAGTGGACTTTTGGGTCTCGCTCTTGTCCATAAACTATGGCTGGAATTGCTGTGCAGTCCATTTCTGAACTTCTTTTTGAATCCCTGATTGCCCCTTTAGTAAACCGTCACATTAAAAATGTAATTCAGTCTGCAGGCATCATGTTATAGAGCAGGAGGAGCTGAGCAGAATGATGTATAGTTTTATGGGAAAAGACTTAGTTAAAACTGTATTTTATTCATTTACATCTGTTTACTCTGATCTTAGGAGTCCAGTAGACAGAGTGACTCAGTGATTGACTTCTCTGCATACATTCCTACAGGGAGGGCTGCCAACCATTGAGACCGCCCACTGGACTCATAAGAGACTCCTAAGAGAATGATAAGAATGAGGAGTACAATTACGACATTCTGTCACTGATGATGTATCTGTACATATGGCATGTTGTGTTCATAGTTCGAGATCTGAAATATGTGAAAAATTCTTTCCAACCCCAACACACAGTTTGCCTCACACGTGTACTTAGTTGGGAAATGGGGTTAAGCTGCTGGCAGACACCTCTTCCATTAGCTTATTGCCTTTGTCAACAAAAAGATCAAACATGCTGACACCCAACATGCCTAATCTTTCTTTCCTATCGTATCAGGTCATACACACTAGACGGTCAGCAAGTTTGGCCAACATTCATGTAATGTGTATGGACACCATGAAGTCGATCTGTAGTCAGCATCTGGCCTTTTAAGTCATTAAACACTCCGTAGTCTCCAATATTTCTGTGGCCTTGGACCCCGCAGGCTTTCATGAGTAGTTGTCCTCCCGTTTGATCCAACTCTGGGGTCTTTATGGCCTGGAGGAGCCGGAGCTGGATTGCATGCTCCCTCGCTCTCTTCTCTATACACTCCTCTCACTAGCTCTGTCACTCCCTTGGCAGGAAGTCAGACCAGCCCCCTCCTACCAAGAGGGCAGGAATGGGATAGTAAGTCCCGTTCCTATTGCCAACAACTGCCAACTGTATCCCATCTGTTAGTGTACAAGGTGTATAGCATAAAGAGTGACATAACATTAAAAAAGCATTACATTGCAGACCATTGCAATTACCCCCAGGTCTGGGGTACTGCACATAGAACTGTAGGAAATCAAGTAAAATAATGCTAAAAAAGAGTGATATTCTTATAATGAAATATGTACCTATCATAAGTGAGCGGGGCTGCATTTAGAACTGCTGGAATGGCTCTTTAATTTGCTACTGGTTTCCATTACAGAGAAGATAGATTCTTCTATGTCATGCACACGTCAACAATATTGTATGCTGAGACTTGGTTATTTAATTCTGATTTCTAAACCCTCAAGGCTATGAGCGATCTTGTCACATGGAGATAAAACTGCGTGTGATTACTTTCACGGGAGACAAAGACTGACTCAATTAGAAAGAAATAAAAACTGAATCCTTTCTAGCAGATGAAGAGCGGGGGAGCACATGTGTTTTCTGTTAGCGAAATGAAATAACCGCCATCATTTGTATACTGTATGTACGCTTGTTTCTAATTGTAACAAAGGACAATGTAAACACGAGCAAATCAAGAGCGGGATTTCTCCCCAAATAACATGTTTATCAATAAGCAGCCCTGACACTGCATTTCAATTTGTGTATTCAATTAGCTGTAAGTGCTTTGTATCATCTTTCCTGCATCCTTCCAAGGTACCCACCTCATTAGGTTGTTTCCAAAGCTGTCAGTCAGAGGAGGCTATATACTCCGGGAATGGCAGACAGGAGTACTAGTGTGTGTATCCAAACCGGAACACACAAAATATCTATATTGTGCTTTATTTTCCTTTATCTGATGCCTTACTTACCGTAAATTGTGTAATATTAGCGAAAATCAGAATACAGCTTACTATCATGGAATACATAGCTTAAGGCTACCTGTACACGTTGCAGATTTGTAGCAGAAAAACACACCTGAAAACCACATAGAAATTGTAATAGAAACAGCACATAAATCTGCACTATATATCACGTTTTTACATAGTTTTGGTTAGTTTTTCTGTGTATCTTAATAACCCATTGACGTCTATGAGAAAAACCACTATATACAATGTGCGGAATTGTGCAAACAATTGACGTACTAAAATGTGTGCAGCTAGTCAATTTCTGCATGTGCAAAATTTGGCAAATCTCATTTACAGTTATTCATTATTTATTTTACTCACTTATATAGCCCTATTATATTCAGCATTGCTTTACAGACATTAGCATCACTCTGTCCCCAATGGGGCTCATAATCTAAGTTCCCTATCAGCATGTCTTTGGAGTGTGGGTGGAAACCGGAGTACCCAAAGGTGCGACATAACTTGGGGTCCCTTTTAGTGATATGGGTGCTCCTACCTGGATACGCTGGAACCCCAGGCATTGTCATCTGTAGCAGAGCAAACTGGGGGAATAGTTGAGGAATTTGAAGAAATGATTAATCCAGACCTTGTATATAGTTGAACAGCGACTTTTTTTTTAATAAACTTTCTTCCAAACAGTTTACAGGCTTTATCTTGGTTTCCAGCAGACGTTGGCATTAACTGTGGCAGGCAAACTCCTTTCTGCTATGTCTGTTGTTCTCTGGCTCTGCTGTACTGACAGTCTGGCTATAGAGCTCAGCTTCTTTTTTATGCTGTAACTTAACTCTGTAATCTGGTCTGTCTCTATCTATGTCCAGGGAACTTACTTCCTGGCTTCAGAAGCTCCAAGCTTTGCCCTCCATATCCAGCAGAGCTGAAGGTGCTCTGGCAGGCTTGGACACAGCCTTCCCCTGGCAGGGGGTACTCCAGACTGACTTCTAACTTGCTAAACTCTTCCATAGAAGGAGAGAATAGAATGGAAAGAAGGTTTTATTCTATGTAAGATAGCTCTGTCATTTATGCCGCCATCTGCTGGTGAACCAGGTACATTACATATGAACAATTGCAAAACAAGAAATATGAATATACATTTTGCAGGCCCTGGAAATGAATACATGTAGAATACAGTAGAGGGGTGCAGAAGGTGGTAATGCACCTCTGGGGTGTTACAGAGGAAACCCACACAAACAGGGGGAGAACATACAAACTTCATAGAAACATAGAATGTGTCGGCAGATAAGAACCATTTGGCCCATCTAGTCTGCCCAATATACTGAATACTATGAATAGCCCCAGGCCCTATCTTATATGAAGGATGGCCTTATGCCTATCCCATGCATGCTTAAACTCCTTCACTGTATTTGCAGCTACCATTTCTGCAGGAAGGCTATTCCATGCGTCCACTACTCTCTCAGTAAAGTAATACTTCCTGATATTACTTTTAAACCTTTGCCCCTCTAATTTAAAACTGTGTCCTCTTGTAGCAGTTTTTCTTCTTTTAAATATTCTCTCCTCTTTTACCGTGATGATTCCCTTTATGTATTTAAAAGTTTCTATCATATCCCCTCTGTCTCTTCTTACTTCCAAGCTATACATGTTAAGGTCCTTTAACCTTTCCTGGTAAGTTTTGTCCTGCAATCCATGTACTAGTTTAGTAGCTCTTCTCTGAACTCTCTCCAAAGTTTCAATATCCTTCTGCAGATAAGGTCTCCAGTACGGCACACAATACTCCAAATGAGGTCTCCCTAGTGCTCTGCAGAGCGGCACGAGCACCTCCCTCTTTCTACTGTTAATGCCTCTCCCTATACACCCAAGCATTCTGCTGGCATTACCTGCTGCTCTATGACATTGTCTGCCCACCTTTAGGTCGTCTGATATAATGACCCCTAAATCCCTTTTCTCAGATACTGAGGTTAGTACTGTATCACTGATTTTATATTGTGCTTTTGGATTTTTACGCCCCAGGTGCATTATGTTGCACTTATCGACATTAAATTTTAGTTGCCAGATTTTTGACCATTCCTCTAGTTTTCCTAAATCCTTTTCCATTTGGTGTATCCCTCCAGGAACATCAACCCTGTTACAAATCTTTGTGTCATCAGCAAAAAGACACACCTTACATTGAGGCCTTCTGCAGTTTCGCTGATAAAGATATTAAACAATATGGGTCCCAGAACAGATCCGTGAGGTACCCCACTGGTAACAATACCATGGTCTGAATATACTCCATTGACTACAACCCTCTGTTTTCTGTCCTTCAGCCACTGCCTAATCCATTCAACAATATGTGAGCCCAAGCTCAAAGACTGCAGTTTATTGATAAGCCTTCTATGTGGGACAGTATCAAAAGCCTTACTAAAGTCCAGATAGGCGATGTCTACTGCACCTCAGCCATCTATTATTTTAGTCACCCAATCAAAAAAGTCAATAAGATTAGTTTGACATGATCTCCCTGAAGTAAACCCATGCTGTTTTTTATCAATCAACCCATAGGTTTTTAGATGTTCCACAATCCTCTCCTTGAGTATGGTTTACATTAATTTCCCCACTATTGATGTCAGGCTTACTGGCCTATAGTTGCCAGATTCCTCTCTACTACCTTTCTTGTGAATTGGCACAACATTTGCTAATTTCCAATCTTCTGGGATGACACCTGTTACCAGTGATTGGTTAAATAAATCTGTTATTGGTTTTGCTAGGACACCTCTAAGCTCTTTTAATAGCTTTGGGTGTATCCCATCAGGCCCCTGTAATTTATTTGTATTAATTTTAGACAGCTGACTTAAAACCTCTTCCTCTGTAAAGACACATGCATCGAAGGATTCATTAGTCTTCCTCCCTAACTGAGGTCCTTCTCCTTCATTTTCCTTTGTAAAAACTGAACAGAAGTATTCATTGAGGCGGTCAGCTAGTTCTTTATCCTCTTCCATATACCTTCCTTCTTTTGTTTTTAATTTGGTAATTCCTTGTTTTAATTTCCTTTTTTCATTTATGTATCTGAAGAATGTCTTATTACCTTTTTTCACTGACTGAGCTAATTTCTCTTCTGTCTGAGCTTTAGAAGCTCTTATAACTTGCTTGGCCTCTTTCTGCCTAATCTTATAGATTTCCCTGTCATCCTCGTTTTGGGTGTTTTTATACTTACTAAATGCCATCTTTTTGTTTTTAATGATTTTGGCCACTTCTGCTGAGTACTACAATGGTCTCTTCCTTTTTTTGCTTTTACTGACAAGCCTAATGCACTTTTCTGTTGCCTTCAATAGTGCCACTTTTAAGTAGTCCCATTTCTCTTGGACTCCCTTGAAATTGTTCCAGTCTGATAGGGACTCGTATACCACTGATCTAATTTCAGAAAAGTCTGTTTTTCAAAAATCTAAAACTTTTGTTTTTGTGTGGAGTGACTCAGCCACTGTACTTATAGTAAACCAACACTGACTGGTGATCACTAGATCCTAAGCTTTACCCTATAGTAATATCAGATACCAAATTGCCATTTGTGAATACTAAATCGAAATGGCCTCCTTTCGAGTTGGCTCCTCAACTACTTGCTGTAGAGATAATCCCAGTCTGGAAATTAGAATGTCTGTACTCCTGGGAGAACTAGCTATTTTGGTTTTCCAGTTTAGATCAGGAAGATTAAAGTCTCCCATAATGACAGCTTCCCCTTTCAATGTCATTTTAGCCATTTCCTCAACTAGTAGATCATCTAATTCTTTGACTTGGCTAGGTGGTCTATATATGACACCTACACGAGTTACCTTATGATAACCAAGCTGCAACGTAACCCAAACTGACTCTAAATTGGTCTCGCTGACTTGTATTAGATTAGATTAGATTTTAGGCTCTCTTTCACATATAGGGCCACCCCACCCCCTTTCTTGCCTTCTCTGTCTTTCCTATATAGAGAGAACCCAGGTATTGTTATATCCCAGTCATTACTCTCATTGAACCATGTCTCAGTAACAGCCACTAAATCTATATTCTCAGATGCCATTATAGACTCAAGTTCGTTGATCTTATTCCCTAAACTGCGAGCATTTGTAGACAAGACTCTCAGTTTGTCATTTCTTATCCTATCAGCTCCTGGCATCTTCTGGCATTGTTTTTTCGGGGGGCAGACGAACTGATGGATTATCTCTCTTGTGCCCCCCTTTCCTAGTTTAAATGCTCCTTAGCAAAAACTTTGAACTGTTCACTGAGAACATTCGTTCCCTTGGGAGAAAGATGCAAACCATCTTTCTTGTACAGTTCTTTTCCATTCCAGCTAGAGCCAACATGAGACACACCGCCAAATCCCTGGGTCAAACACCATTCACCAAGCCATACATTGAATTCCTTAATACGCAACTGCTTGTCATGCAGACGGTTATGCACAGGCAGAACTGCAGCGAATGAGACAGTCGATGCAATCTCCTGTATATCTTTACCAAGTGTATGAAAAGCTTCCTTAACCTTTGAAACTTCATTGCAAGCCAGATCATTTGTCCTAATATGGACATTTCTTTGCTTGCTTAATAATGTTAAGGATACGTCGTCTGTCCCTGCTAGCAGTAGCACCAGGGAGACATCTCACAACACCATTTTCATCAAACATCACACCTCTTATGATAGAATCGCCCACCAATAGCTGCTTACTATTAGTACTCCCTATATCCTTTTTGTCTTTGGCTGTAGTCTTGAATACCTTAGGCATAGGAGATGATTGTTCCTCACCCACTTTGCCTGAGCCATCCTTCATGTTGCTGTTGCATTCTGAAAGTGGTGGACACTGGTTCATGCAGATGTTGTCCTCGGTCCAGTTTTAACCCCGGTCCAGGACCCCAAAGCTTCCCACCATTATAAACTTTGCTGGAAATGTATTACACTGCAGTTTTTCTGTACAGAAAAAACACACATAACTCGCAGCTTGTGCAGGTAACCTAAAAGGGTTGTCTCTTGAAGACATCTTCTGGCAGTTCAGGTTTTTATGAGCCAGCAAGCCAGACTGACAGCTATTCTGGTGGACACCGGTCATCTTCAGTGATTTATCAGATTAGCCACCATGTGCTACTTTACATGTCATGCATCGCCTCCACAGGAGAAGTGTCTGGTAGATGGATACTTCAACAAATTCATCTGTTTGTCCAGGGATGTGGGACCCAGGCTGAAAATAGTGGTGGGTATCATATGCTACCTCTGCATTCCTGAGCTTGAGGTGGACCAAAATGTAGCCCTGTCCCTGTCAAGATGCCATAGCATGATAATTGAAGGCTTTGTTACAGATTTTGCATTGGGGTCAAAGAGAAGTCATATCTCTATATTGCTGGTGTTTGCTGTTGACAAATTTTCCAAAGGGTCATATGTCCCTGTTGTTGATGTATGTATTCTATCAATGCATCCAAGCTATAGAGTTAGTTTTTTTTTTGTACCGACTTCAGCAGATATGCAAGCAATTCTGCTATTAGCAACATATTGTTGAATATCTCTACTTATGAAATGCTAGGAAATTCCTCCTTCTGTTTTACTGCACTAAATAGGGGTATCACATGGCTGATTATGTGATCACCATCTCTGCAGGTCTGTACTGTCAGCGAAGAGGACTATCTTCTCCTGTAGCTTGGACTCCTATGAATGTTCATGTTGCAGTAGAGAACAGCATTGAAAAAGAATAAATATAGCTTGAATTCCTCAAGTTTCTTTATATGCCCTCTTAGGAGAGACACAAAATAATATATACAAAATGAGCCAAAATTATCAAGAAAAAAAGCAGAAAGTATAAAAAAAAAAACAAATATAAAGAAAACCATAAAATTAAGAGCACAAAATATAAATAAATAGAAAATTAAAAATATGTATTTTTTTAACAATTTACCTAGGAGGAATAGTCAATCAAAGATTCTATAAAGTGGTATAAGAACAGCCTCATTTGAGAAAATGCAAAAATGATTTGAGTAGGCAAATAAAAAAAAGTGTCCTAACCTCGCAACCTGCGAGTTGTGTCTCTCTCTCTCTCTCTCTCTCTCTCTCTCTCTATATATATATTATTATTTTGTTTGTTCATTAAGGAACAAAGTACATGATAAAGAGGTTGTCTCCCGATAACAATCTCTTTCAATTTACGCTATCAGAGCAAATGAACTTCATGGGTGATGTTGCTTGAAATGTCCCTCTATGGGATAAGTAAAGAAGACTCCTGCCTTAGTGGACCTGGGCTCTCCTATTGATTAGTATGGCTGGCATGTGTTTCCCCATTCTATCAAAAATAGGTTGTAAAAATGGGTTTTCTTCATAAGAAAAAAACATCCATGTTAAAGCATAACTATAAAGTAAAAGAACATGTAAAATTCCCACCATGCCTACCAGTATGTACTATTTTTGGTTTTGTCAAAACATTGCAGCAGAAATGTAGAGACTGCTGATCTAAAACTTCCTCACATTTCTTCAAAACTCTACCTTTTGTTAGAGCAGAGCATGAAAACCTTGCACTAGATATAATGATAACATCTTCATTTGGTCTGTATCATATTTCCGTCTATATGCTTGAGTTGTAGCTTTCCGTCTCTTGTGTGAGGGGATGGAATACTGTATATTCAGGTGATTGAATTTTATTAATGTGCCCTGTGAGGGTTGAGAAACCAGATGGATACACATTATACAAACAAGCAGTTCTGTTTGTACAATATATGGAAGAGACGGTCAACCAGTGGATGTCCGCTTGCTATAGACTGCAAGCCTCTACTCGGTCTGGTATGACAGTGAAATAAACTAGTCATTCTAGAAGTCTAGAGAACTTCAGATCTCCAGGTAATAGAAAGGCTGTATTTACAGCCATAAATGTCTTATTAGTCCATTCATTAAAGGCTATGTACACCTGCAGAAGCAACTTTCTTATGATTGCATTTTACTCATTTTGGGCTGCAAATAATTTTTTCAATTGGTCAGCCATTCTGTCACAAAAAGTTAACTTTTGTCAGTAAGATAAGAATTGAGCTATAATGAGTGTTTAGGATGTTAGAGATCAGAGATGAGGAGCTGTTATCCGAGCTGCCTGATGGAACAGAGTTAAAACAGACAGAAGGCTATTAGAGAATCTCAAGGCTGTACAGAGAAAAGGGCTCAAAATGAGTACAATGTTGCCAATATTTGAATATTTTGCTCTCTTCATATAGTTTTTTGTCATTGGTGTCCATGTGATGACATCCTGTGTTCTCCTTGCATGGACATATGCAGGGTTGGGGGGTAAATTAAATTCATTATGAAATAGAAAAATGAGTTGAAAAAACAACAAGTTGCCTGTGCATATGGCCAGCAATTTTCTGCAGAGTGATTAGAGCAGTTTGTGCTGCTTTTTTTTATCCTACTATCACTGCTGCATGGAGAGTGTGAACAATTGTCTCCCAGTCCCTTTGTTAGCTTCGCTACTAGAAGAATATGGGTGGAAAGCTGTTCTAGTCTGGAATAGCCACTGCAATCTTCAATGCTCAGCTCATCTGGCTGCCAATGTTTTCTCTCTGCTTTTGTAGCTAGTGAACAGGCCAGCAAGAGATGTGGGCACTGCTCCTTCTAAGCTGGGCAATATAGAACTATTTAACTATATTACTGTACAGAACCATAAAAACTGTCTATAAAGGGGCCAGATATACTGGACAAGATGGCATCCAGGAAAACACTATTAAACGGCACACAGGTCTAGCACAGTGAAGGTTATTGTTTATATTCCTGGTGGGAGAAGAGCTAAAAGCTGACCAGTACTACCCAAGGTATATCTACAGGGATCTGACCATGTGTGAATTATATTGTGAAATTTTTAAATGGTCTTAGCCAGCACCCTTCACCCTTTTCTTAGTTATGTGACAGGAGGCTGTCTAATTGCATGCATCATGTGGATGCAAAATTGTGTGGTATAGTTTTAATTTGAGCTCAAACTTCTTGTAGGTATCTTTGAGAAGGATAATGTGACCATCAAGTTTTACAGGATATTTTTACCAACCCAGGCATACCAAATAGGAATATGAAATGACAATCCTTTAAACCAATATGTAATTCGGTAGGTTTCCTAAGCTTGAAAATCTTGATGCTTGACACTAATCATAACAACATATGTTATTTATTTCAAAATGTGAATTATGTTAAGGCTGCTTTTGAAGTATATCTTTAGGTCTTTGAATACATACAGTCCTAGTCCCAGCACTGGATTGGCTGGAGACATATGGTCTGTGGCATGCATTAATGCCACCTCTGTGGTAACTGCCAAGCAGTACAGTTTGTCCTTTTGTCTCCAAACAACTTGAATTGCCTTACAGTCCACAACATCCTGTGTCTAATAAGTTCTCATCTGTCCAGAAAAAATGGCATCAAAACTCATAACTGGTGCAATGAAGCAGGTATTCCACGTTGACTGCCGGCAGAGTAACTCCAAATTCTGTCTTGTGGCATCCAGCACATACTTGAGTAGATTAAAAACTGGCCCTGGACAGGTTGTGATGTAGCTATAAAGTGAATGCCTCTTGTATGTTAAGACTAAGCTTTGATTAAGGACCAAACAAGTGGTCTGAAATGCATGAGTATCTTTTTGTTTATTAGTGCCACCGATATTTTAAAATGATTTGAATAAACAAAGTTTTAATCGTGTGCTGGACTTCATAAAACAGATTTTGGGCTAATGTCAATATACCTGGTAGTCTAGGACAGTGAAAGGGGCGAATTACAGTTTCCCTGGTGGCCTAGCACTGTGATGGGGTTCATGTCAGTATACTTGTGATCTACAGCAGCTTGGAGGTTATATACGGTACAGTATCTCTAGAACAAGCAATAGTCTGAAACGGTTTGATATGAAACTGCAGTGAAAGTCCCGGCTTCTAGCTCTCCTGAGGTCTCTACTACAAAGAAACCTTGAGCAAAACCTTGTCACCTAATATATGGGTAAATGAAATGACTAGGTCTGTATCCTTGTCTGGCAGATAATAATACTGGTTAAGCTGGCCAAACACATTAAATTGATTTTTGGATTTAGGATATTTATGGTCTATATTCAGTATAGGCCATCAATACCAGTTGGGCGAACAACTCTTGCCATCCCACTGATCCATTGTTTAAATGGGCCACAGCATGCATGTGAGCTCTGTGAACTCTTCATTGTTTACTGGAACAGGAAGAAGCTGTAGTATACTGCACCACTGCTACCAAGGACTGTAGATGCCATGCTAGTAGATAGTCCCATGTAAACCATGGACAGACTGCAGCCCTTGAACAAGTGTTGATGGTCTTCTCTGCAGCAGATCCACTGTCTTGGTGTCATGTTTGACACCCCCTATATTCAATCACTTATTTAGTTACATAGTTGTTAAGGTTGGAAAAAGACAAAAGTCCATCAAGTCCAACCTGTAATCCTGCTATATTGATCCAGGGGAAGGCAAAAAAAAAAAAAAAAAAACTATGAGGGGAAAAAATCCTTCCCCACTCCAAATGTGGCAATCAGAACAAATCCCTGGATCAATGTCCATCTTTATTTTAAACAAGGGGTTAACCAAAGGGAAAGGGTGTGTAGAACATGATTTGTATACATTGTCATGCGCCTCAATGTTATTCTGAATTAAAAAGTCATCTAAACCTTTTTTGAAGCCATCTATTGTATTTGCTGTGACCAGCCCCTGTGGCTATTCCAGAGATTTACAGCCCTTACAGTAAAGAATGCTTGTCGTCTCTTATGACTGAATCATTTTTTATTAGTTTTGTTGCTCTCCTTACTCTCCTTACTCTCCAGGGCATCCTTTTTATGAACTGGTGTCTATTACTGAACCGCGTATTCCAGGTGAGCCCGCACCAATGCTTTGTATAGTGGCAATATTACATCCCTGTCCCCCAAGTCCATACCTCTTTTAATACAAAGACAAAATTCTGTTGGCATTGCATGCTCGTATTTAGTCTATGATCTACTAATACACCCAGATCCTTCTCAACAAGTGATTCTCCCAGTTTTGCGCCCCCTATACATATGCTGCATGAAGATTATTAACCCCCAGGTGCACAACTTTACATTTATCTATATTGAACTTCATTTGCCAAGTGGAGGCCCAAATAGTTACATAGTTAACATGGTTAAAAAAAGACAGACTTCTACCAAGGGATCGGTGGGGATGTGAATCCCATAAGGAAGTGAGACTCAGATTTCTACACATTTTCATAAGCATTAATGTCATTTACTTTAAGAATTCATCAAAACCCTTTTTAAAACTGTCCACTGTTCTGCTGTGACCATGTCCTGTTCCACAGATTCACAGCTCTTACAGTAAAGAAGCTTTGACGCTTCTGGAGACTGAACTTTCTCTTCTCCAGTCGGAGGCAGTGTCCCCTTGTCTTTTGAGGGCATTTTACATGGAACAGTTTTTCACCGTATTTTTTGCATGGTCCATTTATATATTGTATAGGTTAATCATGTCTTCCCTTAAACGTCTCTTTTAAGACTAAATACAATTTCCCCTTAGTCACTCTCCTTTGTACTTTTTGCAGTTTTAAAGCTTCCTTCTATGGACTGGTGCCCAGAACTGAACTGCATATTCCAGATGAGGTCGCACCAACGCTTTGTAAAGTGGTAATATTACATCCCTGCCCTGCAAGTCCATGCCTCGTTTAATGCATGACAATATCCCGGTGGCCTTAGAAGCAGCTGATTGACATTGTATGCTGTTATTTAATCTACCATCTACAAGGACATCCAAATCCTTCTCTATAAGTGACTCTCCCAGTGTTAAATCCCCTAGGACAGGGATGGGCAAACTGCGACTCCCCAGCTGTTGCAAAACTACAACTCCCAGCATGCAAAGACTAGGCTATCAGCCTACAGCAGGGAACGGTGGGAATTGTAGTTTTACAACAGCTGGAGAGCCGCAGTTTGCCCATCCCTGCCCTAGGACATAAATGCACAGAGATTATTACTACCAAGATGCATAACTTTACATTTATCCTCATTTGCCAAGTTGATGCTCAATCACTCAGAGTGTTCAAGTCAGCTTGGAGTTTATGGACATGTTCCATTGAGTGAATAGTACTACATAGGTTGGTGTTATCTGTAAAAATAGAAATGGTGCTATTAATCCCGTCCTCAATATCATTAATAAATAAATAATAGAGGACCCAGCAGTGAACCTTGGGGTACACCACTTATAACCCGGGACCATTCTGAATAGGAATTGACCACAACTCTCTGGACACGGTCCTTTAGCCAGTTTTCAATCCAATTACAAACTCTACTTTCCAAGCCTATAGACCTTATTTTACCTAATAAACGTTTATGAAGGACAGTATCAAAAGCCTTTGCAAAATTCAGAAACACTACATCCACAGCCACCCCGCTGTCCAGGCTTCTACTCGCCACCTCCATAAAAAACAAATTGGGTTAGTCTGACAACTTCTGTCCTTGGTAAACCCATGTTGGTTATCACTTATAATAATATTTACAGTCACACACTCCTGTATATCGTCTCTTTAGTGTCCTTCAATAATTTTCCCACAACAGAAGTTAAACTAACTGGTCTATAATTACCCGTGGAGGACCTAGATCCTTTTTTTTTTTTTTTAATATGGGCACCATATTTGCCTTGCGCCAATCACTTGGCACAGTACCAGTACCTGGAGAATATTTAAGAATTATGAACAAGGGCACAGGGATGACTGAACTGAGCTCTTTAAGAACTCTTGGATGTAATCCATCTGAACTTGGAGTTTTGTTCACATTTACTATATTTAACTTATTTAACTACAGTTAGCCAATTGAGTATATTACTGGATGTACTAACAGCCCTGGCACCACCGATATCAGTTCCTTTCTCTTCTTTTGTGCATACAGAGCTAAAAAAAAAAAAAAAACATTTAGTAACTCTGCCTCTTTCTTATCTTCAGTGACTAATCCCCCTTTACTGTTATTCAGGAGCTCAGACCTTGGTTTTTTAGCATTTATATATTTAAAGAATTTTTGGGGGTTTGTGTTGCTCTCTTTTGCCACCTGCTGTTTGGTTGTATATTTGAAGATTTTACAGATTTCCTTTATAAGTTTGTCCAAGTCAGCTTGTAACTTATTAACATCTTCTGTCATCTGCAAAAATAGAAACTGGACTATTGATCAGATACTCTATATCATTAATGAATAAGTTAAATAATAGCGGACCCAACACAGAACCTTGGGGTACACCACTTATAACCGGGGACCAGTCAGAGTAGGAATCATTGACCATAACTCTTTGGATACGATCTTGAAGCCAATTTTCAATCCAATTACAAATTATATTTTCTAAAACAATAGACCTCAATTTACCCATTAAGCATCCATGAGGGAGAGTATGGAATGCCTTTGCCAAGTCCAAAAACACAATATTCACAGCCTTACCTCTGTGCAGGCTTCTACTCGCCTCTACATAAAAACAAATCAGGTTAGTCTGACAGCTTCTGTCCTTAGTAAAACCATGTTGGCCATCACTTATCATTTACAGTTACATAATCCTGTATGTAGTCCCGGATAAGCCCCTCAAACAATTTTTTCCACAATGGATGTTACATTTGTTGGTCTATAATTTCCCGGGGAAGACCTAGCACTGTTTTTGAAAACCTTTGCCTTGCATCAGTCCCTTGGTACAATGGCTGTTATTAAAGAATCTGTAAATATTATGAACTGAGGCAAAGCAATAACTGAACTGAGCTCCTTTAGAACTCTAGGGTGTAATCCATCCGGACCTGGGGCCTTGTTCACTTTCACTTTTTTTAGCATATTAAGGACCATATCTACAGTCAGCCAGTTAAGTATGTTTTATGAGGTATTTACACCAGTGGCACCACCCTCATGAGGTGCCCTCTCTTCTTTTGTATATAGAGAGCTAAAAAAACATTTAGGAGTTTTGCTTTCTCTTGATCCCCGGTGACCAACACCCTGTTACCATCATTGAGGGGCCATACATGTTCTGACCTTGTTTTTTCTGCATTTATGTATTTGAAGAATGTTTTGGGGTTGGTCTTAATTTCTTTGGCCACCTGTATTACATTGTTTTGTATTTTTTAAAGGCCTTCTTTTTGTAAGTTATTGCCCTTTTTACACTACTTGTAAGCCATGCGGAGTTTAATGTTATTCGCTTGTACTTGTTACCTCTAGGAATGTATTTAAAAATATACTTAGCCAAAGTAGATTTAAAGCACTCCCATTTAGCCTTAGTGTCGCCTGCACCTCAAAAACATCTCAGAATTTACTCTTTTCGTATACTGTGGTAACAACAAAATCTCTCATTGTTGTGCTAATCTATCCTCGTCTTGATTACTGTAACGCTTTACTATTGATTTTCCCCTCACTAAACTTCTCCATCTCTAATCTATCCTGAATGTAGTAGCAGGGCTAATCTATCTGTCTAACTGCTACTCCCATGCTTTGTCAGCCATTGCTGCACTGGTTGCCTACTTTTTACTCTCGCCCACAATGTTCTCCACAGTGTTGCAGTCCCTTCCCCTATATCTCACCTCTGTCTACCACCCTGCCCATACTCTATGTTCTGCAAATTATTTAAGACTAATATCCACCATAATCCGGACCGCTCACTTTTGTCTCTTAGACTTTTCCCGAGCTGCACCAGTTCTCTGGAATGTCCTTCCCCAAGCAATAAGGTTAATTCCCCAACCTAACTCTTCAACTTTCCTCCAACAGAAGATTATAGGTATAGAAGGATTGAGAGGGCCAAGTGTCCCTTAGGTCTATAGTATTAAATCTGTAAAAAAAAAATCCTCTATCTATAATTCCATGTCAACACCATACCAGCACCTGGATCTGAATACCTTTGTAATTGCATGTAATTACAAATTTAGTATATGCCCTTAATTTTTAAATAAATTCTATCTTTCTAACGCCACCTGCTGTTTGTTCTTTTCCTGATTTCTCTGTCCACCTCAGTTAAATCGCTGAGCTGGCCGCACATGCTCAGTTCTATCCTACAACTGCCTCCAGATGTATCTACTGTTGGAAACTGTGACACTTAGGAATCATGCAAACGGCAGTAAATGTTTTGCAGTCTGCAAATCGCGGATCTGTAAAACACCTATACCAGCCAACTAAAGGCAAGCTTTTTTTTAACTTCTGTAAAAATGTCCTATCCTTGTCCACAAAACTGACAAGAATCGGATATGTTCTAATTTTTTTTGCGGGACCACGGAATAGACCTGGAGATGCATCTTTTGCAGCCGTATTGAGATAAATGGGTTCGCATCATAACCTCAAAAACCGCTTATCAAATGCGGACTGAAACTATGGCCATGTGCATGAGCCTTTACTTGGAGAGAAGGACATGCCCCCTGAGCTTCCCGCCAGAAATATATCTAGCAGAGCAGACTGCATCAATGAATAAGGAGGAATCCATGTGAGGTACAGGGCTGGTTCTATCTTTGTTAGAAAGACATCGTCATGTAGTATATGATGTCCGATTTTTTTTTTTTTATATACAAACCCTTCAAGTGCATGTGGAGCCACTAGGCTGCATTCAAGGGGGTGCTGTGCCTGTGTAAATGGGTGGGCTCTGTGGTTATGGGCAAAAATAAAATCAGCACTGCACAAAACACGCTGGGTTCTCATTTCTCTTAGAGATGGTTTCCTAAAAGTTGTTAAATATGCCTTACAGGGAGCAGTGCAAAGATGTGACGGCTACCTCGACACCCCCAATAGCAACTCCTTGTGTAATGTTTTGTTGTCAGTGGTATATGGATGAGTACCAGCTGAAAAAAAACAAGTATGAACAGAGTCCTGCTACAAAAAATGAATGGGTTGTCCCATTAGGACAGTTCTTGTCTATAGGTCCTGTTAAGGGTATGTGAAGGTTATAAAGGAGGAACCACTAGAAAGCACCCATGCAGCCAGGTCATACATGGTCCATTCATTTGAATGTGAAACATTATTCTTTAGAATTCAGGATCTGTGTTTTGGAGCGGCATGGAGTACCAAACGTTTGCATCTCTTGAGCTTCATGATAGTGTGACCTGTGTGTGTCTCTGCTCATAATTGTGTGGATTCCATATGCTGTTGATAGGATTGTTGTAAAATATGAGTTCAGGGAATACTTGTGGAAAACTGGAAACCTTTGTTGCAGGAATTGAGAAATGGTGCCCATTACAAACCACAATCAGAATTCTTGAAGTCCCACAGAGAAAATTATTGGCAGATTGTCTTCCACATGCTGTAACTCCTACACAATCATAACAATCCCCTTGAAAGAACTATTTCTTAGAATGTCTACAAAATTTTCTGATTGATGCACCAAATTTCATTTGGGTAGAAATGATTTCTTAGGCTAGTTCCACACCTGTGATTAAGCTATCCAGGTCTCTCTCCTCTGCTGGAACAGCCTGTCGGAAGTCACCGTATCCAGCCTAGCCAGATACTTCCAAGTTCCGCCAGACCCCATTGACTACAATGGGATCTGTCTGGTGTCCGACATGAGTGCTGGGTTTCAGCCAGGCAAAAAACTGGAGCATGCATCGGTTTTTGTCTGGCTGGATCCCCGCCAGATCCCATTATAATCAATGGGGTCTGGCGGTACTTGGCAGTATCCAGCTAGGCCAGACACAGTGAACTCCGGAAGGCTTTTCCTCTGCCGAAATAGGCTGCCAGATGTGGAACTACCCATAGTGAGTGGACTCTACAGCAAACTTTATCTTTACAGTTAGCATAACAAAAGCCATTGAAAATCAAGACAACGTCTGTTGGAACTGTTTATATAATGCACGGTGAGCTTCAAATTTAAAGACCACTCCGGTCAAAATTTTTTAAAAATCAGCCATCACGTGGTATTTATAGGTTTTTCCTAGTTACATTGCACAGGCTTTCTGCTCTCTTTTATTCCCGGTTACTACATATTTTCCACACTGCCGCACCCAGCCGTTGCCACCTCCATGACTCCATGGTCATGACAAGTAGGTGGGTCCGCTGTAGAGCAATCATCTCTCAGTACATAGAAGTCAATGGATAGCTCCACACAACTAAGCCCTGCGCATAGAGGCAAAAAGGTAAGATCTGACGCATCATGGTGCATGAGACATAAACCAGAGGTAATTTTACCTCACAACTTTATCCAAGCCCCATTATTACCGGTGTCCTGTTAGTATCCTGCCCGGGGCAGTCATCACTGCACATTAGGTGATGGAGTCTGTGTATTTCTTATGCCGACTCTGAGGTGACCCGCTTTGTAGTTATGACGGCACAGGCTTCAGTTGTGGCCTAGTGGTGGACACCAGGAGATCTTTATAATGGCACCACTCAGGTGACTGAAACTTTGGGAGCATGCACAGCTCCTTGACTTTAGTCATAAGATTCAATTTTAGTTTTTTAGTAAGAGTGGCCCCAATTCTTCATCCGTAAATAGCCTGGTCATGGTAGAAAAGCTTGTTGGCACCAAGGAGACATGCTTCCCTTCCCCACTTCTTGGCTATGCCCCTGATCAGAGCACACTGCAAGTGTATGTTGAAAGCAGTGTATTTATATGGCTCACCCCATATTTTATTTGGGCATATTGAGTACATATATTAAAACAATGATACTTCCTTGTAAATCTGCATGGCACCTGTACATTATTTATAAAGGTATCAGAGAGTGACCTACAGAGTCTTATCTTTTTACATAGTGTTGCTATCCTGCCTTATGCAGTACAATAGAGCTGTCACTAATTTCTTCCATCCGCTAATGATCGTGAAATGACTTTGCTCAATGCTGTTCCAGTCTATCCAGAGACTGATGTGAAAAGCATAACTACCTGGATATACAACATTTGAAGTTATTAACTCAGAAGGCCCATTGTGAACTGAAAGACAATTGGGGAAATGTAATATTATGAAAGCCTTTTATTTCCATAACTGAGTCTGTGGTGTGCCTATGGTGTTTGGCACCTGGGACGGGTCCTTTCTCTGGCTCCCCTTCCCCCAATACTTGAAAAAATTGTGCCCTCATTGTACAAACTTCACAGTAGGTATGTCCAGATATTTCCCCCCCAAATAATAATATTCACATTGTGCCCCCTCACGGTAGTTATGCCCACAATGTGCCCCCTCACAATATTTATGCCATCATTGTGCCCACGTCGCAGTAGTAATGGCCTTTGTGCCCCCTTCACAGTAGTAAGGTCCTCTGTGCCCCCTTCACAGTAGTAAGGCCCTCTGTGCCCCCTTCACAGTAATAAGGCCCTCTGTGCCCCCTTCACAGTAATAAGGCCCTTTGTGCCCGCTTCACAGTAGTAAGGCCCTCTCTGTCCCCCTTCACAGTAGTAAGGCCCTCTCTGTCCTCTTCATAGTAGTAATGCCTATTGTGCCCTCTTCATAGTAGTAATGCTTACCGTGTCCTTCACAATAGTAATGCCCACTCTGTGCCCCATTAACAGTTATGCCCCTTCACACAAGTAATTCCCTCTGTGCACCTTCAAAGTAGTAATGCCCTCTGTGCCCTATTCATAGTAATAATGCCCTCTGTGCCCCCTTCATAATAACAATGCCCTCTGTGCCCCCTCCATAGTAGTAAAGCCCTCTGTGCCCCCTCGGTGTAAAAAAAAAAACTAAGTAGTCACCTTGTCCCGTTCCTGAAGCTCACATCCAGCTCTTCCCCTGCTCTGCAGAACTCTGTGGGAGGAGCACAGGCAGATTCCTGGGCTGCAGTCTCCTCCCACACAGGCCAGCAGTGTGATTTGTGTCTGCAGGCTGAATAGTGGAGCAGGGAGCAGAAGGCTTCCTGCTTCACCATTTAGTGTGGGAGAGATGGCGCAAGGGAGCTGGGCAGTCAGTGAGTTTTACATAATGGCCAGAAATAGCGTTGGTCCTCATGCACACCTAGCAGCTTAATCTGAAAATTGACCTAAAACGACAGTTAAATTTGTAATTTAGACAGCTCAAAATTAGACCAGACAGGCAGTATTTCATAGACATGTTAAAGGGATTGTGCAGCAATTTTAATTGATGGCCTTTTATCAGGATAGGTCATCAGTATCTGATCAGTAGGGATCCGACACCTGACACCTAAAACCCCGCCAATAAGCTGTTTAGATATTGATGACCAATCTTGAGTATAGGTCATCAATATAAATCACTGCACAATCCCTTTAAACACTTTTCTCTTCCTTACACTTTCCTTTCTTGGTTGGCTTCCTTCAGACCAGTGTTGGGGGGGGGGGGGGTTCAAAACACCCATGTAGGCAATTCTGGAGTGGAAACAACTCCAGAAATAACATTATTCCAGTAAAGCCAATAATAATAGTTTTGCTTCACTATAACCACAGTAAACCGCATGTTCAAGTTTGTTTTTTTGCATATGGGCTATTTAAAAAAAAAATCTCTAATAAGGTAAAGCATAGAGTGTTATCTAAATAAAATATCCTTTAAATGTAGTAGATGTGAGCCTACAGACAGTAGTCACCCTGTCCCCATGTCTGCCATTAACTTCAACTTGACATGTACTGTATGTAGCATGTTTTCCCAAATCCCCCGCCCCTATTAGGCCATGGCATGTGACCAGGTTTGCACGGTACTGACTTTACCTTTGGCTAAATGTTATTTTTATGCTTTTATTAAGTCAAGTGCCCCACTAGGGTATCAGCTTCCCCAGAAATTTCCATGAAGCTCTGTAGGCAATACATAATGGTATTAAACCAAATAACTTGTCATTCTCTTTCTGTCAGGGTACATGGGTCGTTCTTACTGACTTCCAACACCAGGGAGCAGGGGAGGAATCATTAGAGCAGGGTTCAACAACTCCCACCATGCACACTTGATTAGCTGGTCTCGCGACTCCTGTAGAAGTGACAGGGACATGCTGGGAGCTGTAGTTTACAGCTGGAGGTTGCTGACTAGAGGGTGATGCACCTTTGCATGGCCACTGGAGCGGTGTATGTGAGGAGATGCTTGGACCTGTAGTTCCATGTCATCAGTACCTCTCAGACCAACTACACGACAAACAGCTTGAACTGTTTTCAAGTGAAAGGAACCTAAAAAGTCACTTTAAGAAGCTGCAGCTTTCGAGCTTAAGTTTTTAAAGGGGTTAATTTCATGATTAATGTAAAAATGAATATCTTACATAATCTAGTACATAACAACCTCTTTCTAACAAAGATAGAACCAGCCCTGTACCACCCATAGATCCAGAGATCTCCCCATTCATTGCTCCAAATGCTCTGCTAGATTTATATCAAACTAGCAGCTTAGGGAGTTTTTCCTGTCTGCTACAGGAGGCAATTGAATGATGAGATTTAGTACCCCCAAATCCTAACTTTGGCCTCTCACCCAGTTAAGCCAGTACTCTCTGCTCTGCACTGATGAGGGGCAATCACCCAGAAAAAGCGGTCTGCAGATGAGATGCTGGCTTATTTAATATCCGAGTCATGTCTCAAGGCCTATTTAAAGGGTCGAACATTGACTTATAGGAAAGCTGCCTTACATCTGGAGGCATTAGAGGTAGAGCTTGTTAAGAGCTCATTTGCATCCCTTTCTTCACAGAATTCCAGAGGAGCATGTATAGCCTAAAAGTCTTCTCACGCCGATTAAGGCGCTCTCCCCAACGAAAGATAGTACCCCCCAATTGAATGATAGTAGTAAGTATGTGCATCCAGCTCAGTGAGGAGAACAGAAAAATTTGAAAAAGAGAAACCAGCAGGTGGTGCTACACAGATAATTTTTAATTACATGCAATTACAAAAGTATTCAGATCCAGGTTCTGGTTTGAAAACAGTAGAATATTTTTTGTTGGATTACCCCTTTAAGTAACTGCAGAAATTATGTGTGGAAATGCTTGTTAGCATAAATCTGCTCTTTTGGCTTTTTTATTACCCTATAGGCATAAACATTGCATCCAAAAGTTATAATTAAAATTAGAGATGCCTAGAATGTAATATTTGTAAAGGAATATTGCCAGATCTTTAGAAATTATTTGATGCATGTTCTGTGGGATGAAAATGATGATAATAATATAACAATATTTATTTATATAGTGCCACCATATTCCGCAGCGCTTTACAAATTCATAGGGTTCATGTACAAAATATACATAACTGGCTAATATACAACTGAAACACTAGGAATCAGGGCCCTGCTGGTAAGAGCTTACAATATATGAGGAATTGGGGGTGGCACATAAGGCAATTCATTGTGATAAGTAGGATTCGAGCCATTATTGAACTGAAACGAGTGCCGGTCGATCTGCTTCGGATTTGGGACTGTTAGAGGATCGCGTTTAGGCCAGAGGAGTTTTTGGGGGAGAGGTTTAGTCCGGAAAAAGTCATTTTAGGTAGCTTGATAAGACTGCCTGAAACTGTTTGTTTTTAAGGCACTTTTGAAGGTGGAGAAGTTGTGAATTTACCTAATATTCTGGGGCAGAGTATTCCAGAGAGTAGGTGCAGCTCGAAAAAAGTCTTGAAGAGGGTAGTGAGAGGTACGAATTATGGAGGATATTAATCTTTTTATACTTTACTTTGCCCATAAACCACATAGTTCCCAGTCTGCCCTACCCTTGCGATGTGGCTCAAATCCCTCTATCAGTCGAAAGAAGGCAAGAGAGAGGAAAAGAAAAAGCTAGAAAGGAAAAACAAAAAGAGCGAAAGAGAATCAAACATAAAGATGAGGGGAGGAGGGTTTAACACCTCCAAGCCTCCCATATCTTAGTCCATTTCTCTTGAGCATTTCTTTGCTTATAAAGAATATTTTCATCGTTTTTTACCTTATTAACCAAATGTATCCATGTGTTCAGATCTGGAACATATCGTGAAAACCAGGCCCGAGTAATCAGAAGTCTAGCCAAAAACAATATTCTACCTAGAAGAATCTTCTTATATTTATGGCTACTTAACTTAGAAAGATCACTCAGTATCCAACATTCTACCATAAAAGGAATCTGGAGTCTCAATTTATTAAGAAAGTAAGAAAATTGTTAATAGCACTCCAGTATTCTTTTAGTTTTGGGCAAGGCCAAAGCATATGCAGATGATCCGCACCAGGTAAATCACACCGTGGACACTTGTGGAAGTGTCTATCTCCAAAAGTAATTTATCCTTAACGCTAAAAAGTGCTGATCGCAACTGAAAATATCTAAACCACGACAATTTATCCAAAGACTCCCTTTGTGCTAACTCTGAAAACGGCAGTATCTCTCTTTTTCACCACCTTTGTAACATATAGAATATTATTATTTTGCCAAAACTGATCCCTGGCTATTCCATCTAGAGCCTGTAGATGGAGATTATACCAGAGAGGAGTACATTGAAGCGATCCTTTAATCCCCGCCATGAATTTATAGTGTCCCAAGACTTGGATAACAACTTTTTAGCCTCTCTGTACTCCTGTTCCACATTAATCAATTGCCCAGATTCTAGTACAGCAAATATATTGTTATACGAGGATCTCCTCAACAGAGTCGTACACAATGCACTTTTCTCCCATTCATGATATAACCATAACTGCCTAGCTATAAAATAGCCCTTGAAGTAGGGAAGATTCAATCCCCCGTTCTCCAGCGGCTTATATAAATATTCCAATTTAAGCCTTACCCGCGTTCATCCTCACAACAAGTCATTAATAATTCTCTATGAGTTTGAAAAACATATCCTCTATCCATATGGGTGAATTCCTAAGGATATAGAGGAGTTGGGGTAGGATGACCATCTTAACCAGGGATACTCTGTCAGCTCTAGATAACGGAAGTTGAAGCCATATCCCAATTTTTAACCTCAGTTTAGTTAACAATGGAATCAGGTTAAGCTATAGAAAAATCCTCAATCTTAGGGGATATAGTTATGCCCAAATATTGAAAGGAATCAGAGACATTCAACGTGCTCAAAAGTCCCTCACTAGAGGGTACAAAGTTATCCACTGGCATAAAAGTAGTTTTTGACCAATTTATATCTAGGCCTGAGATCTTGCCAAAGGAGTTAACTATTCGGAAAAGTCTTGGAAGAGTTGTATTAGTATGATCTATAAAGAATAATAGGGTCATGGGCGTAGCTATAGGGGGTGCAGAGGTAGCATTCGCTACCGGGCCCTGGAGTCTGAGGGGGCCCAAAGACCCTTGTGCCGCATAAGAAGACACACAAAGCACTGAGGGAAGGGGGGCCCAAGCTGAACTCTTGCACCAGGGCCCATGAGCCATTAGCTACGCCCCTGAATAGGGTGACCACATTTCCTAACTGCCATTCAGGGACACTTACTTTCACAAGTGCATTTCGTCAAACTTCTACTTGAGACTGGCAAAAACATATCTGCCAGCCATAGATTACAAGTGGAGTGAAAGTTTATAGAAGGGATTGTATTATATACCACTAGCAGCCGCAGGAGACAGTGAGACACTTACATAGTATATTGTCTCATGTGTATTACTGCTGGGAAAACCAAACTTTTCCCAAAAGTAGTAAAAACTTGTGAAAAAAATACCCCCCTTTCTTGGATAAGGCAGCGGCTGTGTTCACAGTGTGAACACACTGTCAATTTGAGCACAGCCAAAGTTGTAATCCATGCTGCTCATCCCTATACCCGATTCGACATGAATGGAGTTGCTGTCTGATCTGAAAAAACGTGACAAGTCTTGGCCAGCAAGGAGCAAGCATACATAAGCATAATATTCACAGGCGGAGGGAGGACCCGCCAGTTACCTCAGCACAGTCTGCCTATTGCCGCTTGCCTTGCGCTTCATCTCCTCTGATGTCATCAGCCAGCAACAGTGGCGCCGTGCAAGTGATGTCATGCACGCTCACGCTGGGTCCGGGCCCGGCAGATCACCAGAGGTGACTCAGAGTGGACTGTAAATGTGTGAATGTGATAAATGCCTCAAGGCTGCTGATTGCGGTCGGCGCCGCAGCCCTCAGGTCATTCCGGGCAATCCAGGACACCTGGTCATCCTATCATCCGCATATAAAGAAATACGATACTCTATCCCTAAAGTTCCAAACGCTATAATTTTAGAATCCTGCCCAACAGCCAAAGCTAAGGACTCAATATAAATATCAAATAACAATGGAGATAGTGGCCAACCGTGGCGAGTAACCCTGTTCAGAGTAAAACTAGATGTCAAACTCCCATTAATATTTAGTCTCGCCAAAGGCAGATCTATATAACAGTTTAATCATATCTATAAATCTATCTCCAAATCCCATCCTACCCAAAACCTTCCAGAGGAATCTCCACTCCACCCTGTTAAAGGCCTTAGAGGCATCCAAAGACAGGATGGAGCGAGAGACCCCCCGGGAGACTGAATATTCATAAACAGCCGCTGTAGGTTATAATGAGTACCCTTATTTGGAACAAACCCGTTCTGGTCTGGGTGTATGATTGAAGGAATAACCTTAGAAAGCCTTGTAGCCAGAATCCTTGAGAGAAGCTTCACATCCATATTTATTAACGATATGGGTCTATATGACCCTAAATCTAGGGTAGCCTTACCTTTTTTCTGAATTAATATTATTACTGCTTCTGTCATTGATTCCGGTAGACTCCCATCCTCCAATGACTCAGCAAATACTCTCAAAAGCCTAGGTAGAATAATTTCCCTATATTTACGGTAAAATTCATATGGAAATCCATCTGATCCAGGGGAGGAGTTACCAGAACATGTTTTAATTGCCGCTTCCAATTCCTGTATAGAAAAATCCACCTCAATCAATTCCCTTTGGATGTCAGTAATGGCTGGAAAGGAGATGGCATCCAGATAGGAATCCATAATTTCATCTGTAATATTACTATCTGCTTTGTAGTAATCTGAGAAATGGTTCATAAAGGTTCCCTGTATAAGCTCCTGATCATTAACTATTTTACTATCTGTTAAACGGTGTTACCCAGGGCCGTCTTTAACAAGGGGCAAAAGGGACAGCTGCCCCGGGCCCAGTTGCTCCTGGGAGGCCCAAGGCAGCTGCCTCTTGAGCCCTGCTAGCCACTGCCCCGGGTGTCAGGCTGTCAGTTACACAAGGGGGGGCTGCCATGCCATGCCTGCCGGCACTCCAGGCAGCTGTGAGAGCTGTGATTCTCTAGGACCTTAGATGACATCATCACCATGTGACCAGTAACCTAGCAATATTACTGGTCACATGGCTATGAGGTCATCAAGGTCCTTTCTACCAGGAGTGTTGCTGTAGAAGTTTGCCGTAACTGTGGAGCTTTTTTTGTGCAGATTACATCAGAACAAGGTGACAGGGGCTGTTATGCTAATATTCTGTAAACTACTGTATAGTGGGGTGCTGTATACTATGGGGGCCTGTATACTGTGGGGGGCTGTATACTGTGGGTGCTGTATATTGTGGAGTGCTATACTGCTGTACTGTATACTGTGGGGGCTGTATACTGTGGGTGCTGTATATTGTGGAGTGCTATACTGCTGTACTGTATACTATGGGGGGCTGTATACAGGGGCGTAGATTTTTTTTAATGGATGCGCCTGCGGCCGGGCTGGCGTGTGGGCGCATTGCGCCGGCGCCCTGCCGCAGTGCCGCCAGCGCTGCTTCTGCCTGCGCGCTCTGTTAGAGAAAGAGGAGGACCAGGACCCGGCTCAGCTCAGTGCGGGCGGCCAGCGCGTAGTGATTCATTCAGTGAAGTGAGCAGTCACTGACTGAACTGTTTGTCACGTGGTGCGGGCGGCACGCACAGGCAGTGTCTGTCTAGACTCTAGCTAGCAGCAGAGAAGAAGAGCTGCCGCGCCTGCCTGTGCTTGCGCCCGCCCGCCCAACGCCCGGCCCAAGCTGAGTCAACAGTCAAGTGAGTCAATTTCACTTACTCAACATTGTGACAAGACTCGGTGACAGAAAGAGCCCCCCCCCCCCCCCTGGCTGGCCCTGAGGACTCCTGAGAGAGAGACCGCACCACACCTCACGCCACCCACATTGCTTGGACTCTTGGAGGGAGACTTCCTCCTGGTCCTCCCAGTCCTCCTGGAGACAAACTAGTAAGTGTGACTGTGTGAGAGAGAGACTGGGGACTGGAGAATCAGATCAATTTTTTCTGTCAAGAGACAAGAGTAGTAAGACTGTCACTGTCACTGTGATTTTATGGGGGGTGATGCAACATGATGGAAATATGGATGATTTCACTTCAGTGCCTGTCCACTGTGTGGGGACTGAAGTGAAATTATCCATATTTAAAATATGGATGATTTCACTTCAGTCCCCAGGCTCCCCACACAGTGTGGGGAGTGGGGACAGCCTGGGACTGAAGTGAAATCATCCATATTTCCATCATGTTGCATCATCCCCCAATAAAATAAATCACACAGACAGATCAGTCTTACTCTTGAAAAATATTGATTTCCCCAGTCACTGATAACGTCTTATAATTTGAGAAAGCTGAACCCCCCCCCCAGGAAAAAAAATTATCTACGGCACTGGCTGTATACTGTGGGTCTGTATATTGTGGAGTGCTATACTGCTGTACTGTGGGGGGCTGTATACTGTGAGTGCTGTATATTGTGGAGTGCTATACTGCTGTACTGTATACTGTGGTGGCTGTATACTATATACTGTGGGTGCCAGTAGCCCCCCTTGTGTGCCAGTAGCCCCCCTTATGTGCCGGTAGTCCCCCCCCTTATGTGCCGGTAGTCCTCCCCCCCTTATGTGCCGGTAGTCCTCCCCCCCTTATGTGCCGGTAGTCCTCCCCCCCTTATGTGCCGGTAGTCCTCCCCCCCTTATGTGCCGGTAGTCCCCCCCCCTTATGTGCCGGTAGTCCCCCCCCTTATGTGCCGGTAGTCCCCCTTATGTGCCGGTAGTCCCCTATGTGCCGGTAGTCCCCCTTATGTGCCAGTAGTCCCCCTTATGTGCTCCCCCCCCCTCACCTTATCATGTGCCAGTAGCCCCCAAAAAAACAAAAAACAAAAAAAAACACTTGTACTTACCTCCAGTAATGCGATACAGGCCTCTTCCGGCCTGTGTCCCTCGCTGTACCGCTCCGGTGGCGTGATGACTTCATCGCGCCACCTGCACAGCCTCTGATAGGCTGCCAGCCTAGTGCTGGCAGCCTATCAGAGGAACAGGAAGGGGACACGCCTCTCCCTGCTCTGCCGCAGCGCAGCCATCTGTATCGCTGTCCTGAGGACGGCGATACAGATGGCTATGGAGATGAACGCTTCCACTGTGGAAGCGTTCATCTCCCTGTGCCCTGCCACCGGCCGCCCCCACTTGTCACCAGGGCCACGGCAGGGCACATGCCTGGTGACACTACGGGGGCCATTTACAGAGGCAACAGAGGGGCCCGGGGGGCAATTGCCCCCCGGCCCAGTCCGCCCCTGGGTGCTATACTGCATACTGTGGGGTGCTGGGGTGCACTGTAACGCTAGGGTGGGCCGAGCCCTGGTCTCCTTCCTGCAGAGCGGTGCCCACTTCCAGCCTGAGCCCAGCTGCCCAGAGCACTGATCCTGAGCTGCTGGGGTCTTCAGAACTGGAAGTATTTACAGTCACTCACTGTACTCCTACCAGATGTGTGGATTTTTTGTGTGTGTGTTGTGGTGGAGGGCGTGATTGCCTGATAAGGTGTGGGAAGGCGGGATCCAGGGGGCCCAAGTAAATTTTTGCCCAGGGCCCAATCAATATTAAAGACGGCCCTGGTGTTATCTATCTGTTTTTTTTTTATCCTGATTAGAATTCACTCTCGACAGCAATTTTCCCAGACGCCCTGATTCAGTAAAATATTTTTGACCCCTAAACAATAGCCTCTGTTGAGCCTTCTCCAACAAAAAGTCAGAATAGGCTTGGCTTGCCTTCTGCATATCTTTTCTATTTTCTTATTCCTAGAAAAGGAGTGTGTAGCAGATATCGCTGCTCCTTTTAAAGTCTTTTCATTGATACTATACCCTTTCCTTAAATTAGCAATATTACTAGCAAAAATCCCCCTCATTAAGGCCTTAAACACATCCCACACTACCTGGGTTTTAGCTGAATTGTAATTGGTATCCCAAAACCACACAATCTCCTGTTGTATTAATTCATGATTCTCCATTACCGACATTTAATGGGGATTTAGTCTGAATGCGGGTCTCGCAATATCTTTATTGTGAGCCTTACAAACCTTAAGAGACAAAGGTACATGGTCTGAAAGAGACCTTGCCTCATATTTGAGGCCTCAACTCATATATTTTTCATTTATTAAGGCCAGATCTATCCTAGGCATAGATTTTCTGGATTTGCGTATACAGGAGTAAGCTCTTCTCCCATGTCCTAAACATCCCCAGGGACCCACTGACCAAAACCTTTCCCGCCAGGATCGCTTGTGGTTTTGTAGGAAAAAAACACGGCCGTGTTCACACTTCTGGTGTTTTCAATAAATCACATGAGGGCTGTTTGGTCAGTGGGTGTCATGAGCTGTATCCCACTTACCGTCTCCTCAGTGAAGGAAGTCTATTCCAACTAATTAAGATTGATTTTAATATTCTTATTCTCTGTATATAACTTTTTGAACATCATAAGAAGACTATCTTCATAGATATATATGTAAGATTCTATTCTAAATATCTCCCGTATTTATTGACATCTCAATTCACTATACATTTTTTATTACATTGTCCTATTTTATCCTTCGTTTATTAATTTGGTCGGCGCCGTTTGGTTGGTAGATCTTTTTTCTTTCCCACGAATATATCATTTGATGCAGTAGGTTCTTACGCATCCCTACCACCCTTGGCTGCCCCCACTTCTACTTTTTTCCTGCCCTCTAACGTTTCTACCTCGCAGTGCCCTGCCTTGTTGCTTCGTGATTATACCCCTCAATTTTTTTAGAGGGAATTTTTTCTGGATCAACTCTTTTTGTTTAACCTCTTGCCGACCGCCTCACGCAGGATTGCGTCCTGCGGGCGGTCGGTCTGTTCCTCCTTGACGCGCCCGCGCGTCATCTCGCGAGAGGCGAGATTTCCTGTGAACGCGCGCGCGTTCACAGGATCACGTTGGGGACAAGGTAAGCTACAGCCTGCCAGCGCTGATCGTGCGCTGGCAGGCTGTAGAAGATTAAAAATGGCATATCAGACGCTGTTTTGTTAACAGTGTCTGATATGCTTGCTGATCGTTCCTTTGGTGGTCCCATTTGCTTGGGACCACCAAAGAACTTTTATAAGTGCACCAAAACACCACACAGACCCCCACCCATCCACCCACCCCCCCACTGATTAACCCTGATTAACCCCTGATTAACCCCGATCACCCCATGTCACCCCCTGACACTAATTACCCCACTGTAAGGTTCATTCAGATGTCCGTATGTGTTTTGCGGATCCATGGATCCACGGATCCACAAAACACGGACACCAGCAATGTGCTTTCCGCATTTGCGGATCCGCACATTGCCAGAACTATATAGAAAATGCCTTTTCTTGTCCGCAATTGCGGACAAGAATAGGACATGCTCTATCTTTTGCGGAGCTGCGGCCGGATGCTTGGGGGCCGAAACCCGGAAGTTTGCGGCCGCAGCTCCGCAAATGCTGATGCGGCGAGCGCATAGTGTGCTCTCCGCATCACCGCCAGCCCCATTCACACTGAATGGGTCGCATCTATTCCGCAGAATTGCGGAATAGATGCTGGATTGATTCTAGCGGACGTGTGAATGGGGCCTTACTACTTTTTTTTGCACATTTTTTGGCAGAGATGTATTCATCCACATTGATCGATGCGAATGAGAAAATCTGTGCCGTTCATTTTTTTTTTCTTTTCAGCGCAGAGGCTGAACGGGAAAAAAAATCTCATTACCCGTATGCTCAATATAAGGAGAATCGCAGAAACTCCTAATGCTGGCCATACGTGTAATGATTGCGGAGACCCTCAAATGCCAGGGCAGTACAAACACCTCACATGTGACCCCATTTTAGAGAGAAGACACCCCAAGGTATTCCGTGAGGGGTATGGCGAGTTCATGCAAAATTTTATTTTTTGTCACAAGTTAGTGAAATATGAGACTGTAAAAAAAAAAAAATCAATTTCCGCTAACTTGTGCCAAATTTTTTTTCTGTGAACTCGCCATGCCCCTCACAGAATACCTTGGGGTGTCTTCTTTCCACAATGGGGCCACTTGTGGGGTATTTATACTGCCCTGGCATTTTAGGGGTCCTAAAGTGTGAGAATCCAAATGCGTAAAAATGGCCTGTGAAATCCTAAAGGTACTCATTGGTTTTAGGGCCCCTTTGCGCATCTTGGCTGCAAAAAGTGTCACTCATGTGGTATCGCCGTACTCAGGAGAAGTAGGGCAATGTGTTTTGGGGTGTATTTTTATATATACCCATGCTGGTGTGAGAAATATCTCTGTAAACGACAACTTTTTACATTTTTTATTCAAAGTTGTCAATTTACAGAGATATTTCTCACACAAAGTATGGGTATATGTAAAATACACCCTAAACACATTGCCCGACTTCTCTGAGTACGGCGATACCATGTGTGCCACTTTTGCAGCCAAGATGCAAAGGGGCCCTAAAACCAATGAGTACCTGTTAGGAGGGCATTTTACGCATTTTCTTCTCACGCTTTAGGGCCCCTAAAATGCCAGGGCAGTATAAATACCCCACATGTGACCCCATTTTGGAAAGAAGACACCCCAAGGTATTCGCTGAGGGGCATAGTGAGTCCATGAACAATTTAACTTTTTGTCAAAAGTTAGCAGAAAGGTAGACTTTATGAGAAAAACAATAAAAATCAATTTCCGCTAACTTGTGCCAAAAAAATCTTCTATGAACTCGCCATGCCCCTCACAGAATACCTTGGGGTGTCTTCTTTCCAAAATGGGGTCACATGTGGGGTATTTATACTGCCCTGGCATTTTAGGGGCCCTAAAGCGTGAGAAGAAAAATGCGTAAAAATGCCCTCCTAAAAGGTACTCATTGGTTTAGGGCCCTTTGCGCATCTTGGCTGCAAAAAGTGGCACACATGTGGTATCGCCGTACTCAGGAGAAGTCGGGCAATGTGTTTTGGGGTGTATTTTTACATATACCCATACTTTGTGTGAGAAATATCTCTGTAAATTGACAACTTTGAATAAAAAAATGTAAAAGTTGTCGTTTACAGCAATATTTCTCACACGCAGCATGGGTATATGTAAAAATACACCCCAAACACATTGCCCTACTTCTCCTGAGTTCGGCGATACCACATGAGTGGCACTTTTTGCAGCCAAGTGCACAAAGGGCCCTAAAACCAATGAGTACCTTTAGGATTTCACAGGCCATTTTTACGCATTTGGATTCTCACGCTTTAGGGGCCCCTAAAATGCCAGGGCAGTATAAATACCCCACATGTGACCCCATTTTGGAAAGAAGACACCCAAGGTATTCCGTGAGGGGCATGGCGAGTTCACAGAATTTTTATTTTTGGCACAAGTTAGCGGAAATTGATATATATTTTTTTTATTTTGTTTTTTACAAAGTCTCATATTCCACTAACTTGTGACAAAAAATAAAATTTTACATGAACTCGCCATGCCCCTCACGGAATACCTTGGGGTGTCTTCTTTCCAAAATGGGGTCACATGTGGGGTATTTATACTGTCCTGGCATTTTAGGGGCCCCTAAAGCGTGAGAAGAAGTCTGGAATCCAAATGCGTAAAAATGCCCTGTGAAATCCTAAAGGTACTCATTGGTTTTAGGGCCCTTTGCGCACCCAGCCTGCAAAAAGTGGCACACATGTGGTATCGCCGTACTCAGGAGAAGTAGGGCAATGTGTTTTAGGGTGTATTTTTATATATACCCATACTGTGTGTGAAAAATATCTCTGTAAACGACAACTTTTAAAAATTTTTATACAAAGTTGTCAGTTTACAGAGATATTTCTCACCCAACATGGGTATATGTAAAAATACACCCCAAACACATGCCCTACTTCTCCTGAGTACGGCGATACCACATAAGTGACACTTTTTGCAGCCTGAGTGCGCAAAGGGCCCAAATTCAACGAGTACCTTTAGGTTTTACATGGCGGCTCACAATTTAGCCCCGCCCAAAATGCCAGAACAGTACAAACACCCCACAAATGACCCCATTTTGGAAAGTAGACACCCCAAGGTATTCACTGAGGGGCATAGTGAGTCCGTCTGAGATTTCTTTTTTTGCCAGAAGTTAGCAGAAATTGAAACTTTTTTTTTTTTTCTCAGAAAGTGTCATTTTCCGCTAACTTGTGAAAAAAATGAAATGATACATGAACTCACCATGCCCCTCCGCGAATACTTTGGGGTGTCTTCTTTCTAAAATGGTGTGATTTGGGGGTATTTATACTATCCTGACATTCTAGCACCTGAAGAAACAGGACAGGTGCTCAGAAAGTCAGAGCTGCTTCAAAATGCAGAAATTCACTTTTTGCACCATAGTTTGTAAACGCTATAACTTTTACCCAAACCAATAAATATACACTTATTGGACTTTTTTTTATCAAAGACATGTAGAACAATAAATTTAGAGAAAAATTTATATAGAAATGTAGTTTTTTGAAAAATTTTACAACAGAAAGTGAAAAATGTCATTTTTTTGCAAAAATTTCATTAAATTTGTATTAATGGCAAAAAAAGTAAAAATGTCAGCAAGAATGAAATACCACCAAATGAAAGCTCTATTAGTGAGAAGAAAAGGAGGTAAAATTCATTTGGGTGGTAAGTTGCATGACGGAGCAATAAACGGTGAAAGTAGTGTAGTGCGGAATTGTAAAAAGTGGCCTGGTCATTAAGGGTGTTTAAGCTAGGGGGGCTGAAGTGGTTAATTTTGTTCCCAAACATCTTCCAAGCCAGATTCCTGACAAAAGCGTGCCAAGGCAGAGTCTTGGATAAAAGTACAACTAACCCCCCCCCATGGAGATCCTGTCTGTAGTAGGGTGGATGACACAGTTAAGGTCCCTAATAACTAGTGAGGGGCATTCAGGCCATTGCACCATAAAAGTTAACAAATTGTTAAGCACATATAAGGAAGAAAGGAGGTGAGATATAAACAAAAGCCAAGATACATAGTTTTCCAGCAAGTTTACAATACAAAAAAACAAATCTCCCTTGCTTATCAACAGAGGATGCCTCGCAGACAAATCAATCGCCCTATGAATAAAAAGAGTAACTAGTAAAGGTAGAATGAAACGTCTGCGCAGCCTATCCCCTGCCGAACCGCAGGGAGGTCTCCTCAGTAAAATGAGTTTCAACCAGACAAACAATCGCTGGTAGGTGACTCTGCAAGAGATCAAAGACCCCTTGTCTCTTTAATTTATCCCCCAGACCCCGAACAAAGGTTAAAATTCTAACTGACATTAAGTCGGTTAACAAAACTCCCTAACTATGGAGATTTTCGATGACCCTATCCCACCTCCCCCCATCCTATGAGACGCATCGCAACCCCCCCAAAAAACAAATTTGCTCCCCCCCCCCAATCCACTTGATCCACCACATTCTGTAACAGATCTATCAACTAAGACCATCCCTCCCCCTCTCACTACCACATAATAGTATAGTAGGATATTAATCTTGGGTCACCAACAGAACAGAGAGCAAGAGTAGGATGGTAGGTGGAAATGGTGGAGGAGATGTGTGGAGGTGCAGCACTGTGGAGAGCTTTGTGGGTGAGGGTGAGAAGTTTGAACTGTATTCTGTGGTGGATGATGGAGGTAATTGAAATGTTTTATCCACTGTTACTTTGAAAAGGTAATTTTTTCATGACCATTTTGCATCAGTGTGTGCATCTATTTTCTTGGAAAATGTAGAGAATCCCCACGGCGCAAGAGACCGCTCTTGAGATGGTTAAAAGATAGTTTTTATGGTGTAGGCAGTTAGTACCAACTACCTACACCATTAAAACTATCTTTTAACCATCTCAAGACCGGTCTCTTGCGCCGTGGGGATTCTCTACATTCTCCAAGGATTCTTCTGCTCTCCGGGGGACCACAGGCATCCCCGTGGAAGTACTACCATCCCTGGCTGCATGACCACCTATACCTGGGGCTTTCATACCCGTTAATGACCTTCCGTTAATGATCCTTCCGCAGGTTCACCTACGGAAACCTTGTTACGACTTTTACTTCTTCTAGATAGTCAAGTTTGATCGTCTTCTCCGCGCTACCGTCCTGAGCCCGCAGTAGTGTTGTGCCTGCTCTATTGCACAACACTTCAAGGTGAGCCTCCCCATTGGAGTTTTTTAATCATTATATGTGACGTTATTACCCTATAGTGCGCCCATTGTGTCTTCCCCAGTGGAACATCCCCTGCCTCTCGAGACTGCATCTATTTTCTGTCAGTCTATCCATTTTGCATTATTCACCTAAGCACTGGTAGGACAAGGGAACCACTGGTTCTCTTCCACCACCATTTGGCGCTTTGTTGTGATGCAGGTGGTTCAGTGACCTCATTGTCCTGCCTGCGACGTTCGACAGATGCCAGTTTGGCCAGAAGAGGTCAGGACTACATTGCTGGAGGACTGTATTATGCAGTCTGTGCACTGCCTACAAGGGGGAACAGTATGGGGGCACAGAGCAAGAGGCACTCTCACTCGTATATCTAGGCACAGAAAGTGAGACAATAAATACAGAGGGCACATAGCATTAGGCATTATCTATAGGGGTACTACCATTGTGGGTGCTGTGTGTGACATTTTATTTTCAGGGGGTATAATATATGACATGACTGTATTCTGGCTCACACAAAAATTGAACAAAGACCTCCCCAGATGAAATAAAAATAAAAATGTACTTTATTAATATATAACAACTTTTAAATATATGTAATAATAGCAGCAGCAGAGCAAGGAGAACATTTGATAAAAGACAAGCACCTAAGAGGGGGCTGGGGGATCAGCATAAAAAGAAAGGGGTATACAGAAAAAATACAATAATCACATTGAGCCCAAAAGTACAATTAAAGACATGGTAAACAGGTAAATAAGGCTAAGTGTGAAAATACATAGTAAGAATTACCCACAGTTAACCAGCAGATCCCTCAACCGCCTCCTCCCAACGCAGTTTTGCCAGGTAACTGGCTGCTTACGGGGTATTCTGGGGGACAATGTATGTTGCTGTTATATACAGGGCACAGCGTGTGGTACTAAGAAGTGTATGTGTTGGGATGTAGGGTGCGGATGTGTTGGTAAAGCAAGAAGCTAAAAACATTTGGCCAACAAACTCTGCAGAAACAAGTTGTGAGCTGGAGAAGTGATCATAGTGGTCTGAACCGGATGGTGATTACCTATGGAGGAGAACTCATCTGTAAGTCACTAAATTAAAAAAATTTTGCCACTGACTGTGTCTGATCAGTGTTGTAGCATCTCGTGTAGTCTACAGAGCAATGATGGGTGTTAGCATTCTCTTTTGTGAAACAACTCCCAGCATACCATTATACCTGTCCAGGACATACTGGGATTAGTTTCACACTGCAGAAAGTTATGTTGCAAGGACTAACCTGCCTTTAGAAATGGTATCTGTACTGGGTTCTTCAAGTCTAGTGCTATATTTATGTAATGGGCTTGTTCTGGTGCTGTGTTTATATAATGAGCTTGGTTCTGGTACAGTATTTACATAATGGGCTTTTCTGATGCTGAATTTATGAAATGAGGTTGGTTGTGGTGCTGAATTTATGTAATGGGCTTGTTCTGGTGCTGTAGTTATGTAATGGGCTTGTTCTAGTGCTGTATTTATGTAATGGACTGGGTTCTGGTGCTGTGTTTATGTAATGTGCTTGTTCTGGTGCTGAAGTTATGTAATGGGCTTGTTCTGGTGCTGTAGTTATGTAATGGGCTTGTTCTGAGGCCGTATTTATGTAATGGGCTTGTTCTGGAGCTGCATTTTTGTACTAAGCTTGTTCTGGTGCTATATTTATGTAATGAGGTTGGTTCTGGTGCTGTATTTATGTAATGGCCTTGTTCTGGTGCTGTATTTATGTAATGGGCTTGTTCTGGTGCTGTTTTTATGTAATGAGGTTGTTCTGGTGCTGTATTTATGTAATGAGGTTGGTTCTGGTGCTATATTTATGTAATGGTCTTGTTCGGATGCTGTATTTATGTGATGAGCTTGTTCTGGTGCTGTGTTTATGTAATGAGATTGGTTCTGGTGCTATATTTATGTAATAATCTTGTTCTGGTGCTGTCGTTATGTAATGGACTTGTTCTGCTGCTGTATTTATGTAATGAGGCTTGTTCTGGTGCTGTATTTATGTAATGAGGCTTGTTCTGGTGCTATATTTATGTAATGAGGTTGTTCTGGTGCTGTATTTATGTAATGGGCTTGGTTCTGGTGCTGTATTTATGTAATGGGCTTGTTCTGGTGCTGTCGTTATGTAATAGACTTGTTCTGCTGCTGTATTTATGTAATGAGGTTGGTTCTGATGCTGTATTTATGTAATGGGCTTGTTCTGGTGCTGTATTTATGTATTGAGGTTGGTTCTGGTGCTGTAGTTATGTAATGGGCTTGTTCTGCTGCTGTATTTATGTAATGAACTTGGTTCTGGTGCTATATTTATGTAATGGGCTTGTTCTGGTGCTGTATTTATGTAATGTGCTTGTTCTGGTGCTGTATTTATATAATGAGTTTGGTTCTGGTGCTCTATTTATGTAATGGGCTTGTTCAGGTACTGTATTTATGTAATGACTTGTTCTAGTGCTGTATTTATGTAATAAGTTTGTTCTGGTGCTGTATTTATGTAATGGGCTTGTTCTGGTGCTGTATTTATGTAATGAGGTTGTTCTGGTGCTGTATTTATGTAATGGGCTTGTTCTGCTGCTGTACTTATGAAATGAGGTTGGTTCTGGTGCTGTATTTATGTAATGGGCTTGTTCTGGTGCTGTATTTATGTAATGGGCAGAGTTCTGGTGCTGTATTTATGTAATGGGCTTGTTCTGGTGCTGTATTTATGTAATTAGGTGGTTCTGATGCTGTATTTATGTAATGGGCTTGTTCTGGTGCTGTATTTATGTATTGAGGTTGGTTTTGGTGCTGTAGTTATGTAATGGGCTTGTTCTGCTGCTGTATTTATGTAATGAACTTGGTTCTGGTGCTGTATTTATGTAATGGGCTTGTTCTGGTGCTGTATTTATGTAATGGGCTTGTTCTGCTGCTGTATTTATGTATTGAGGTTGGTTCTAGTACTGTATTTATGTAAGGGGCTTGTTTTGGTGCTGTATTTATGTAATGGGCTTGTTCTGGTGCTGTATTTATGTAATGGGCTGGGTTCTGGTGCTGTATTTATGTAATGAGCTTGGTTCTGGTGCTGTATTTATGTAATGAGATTGGTTCTGGTGTTGTATTCTATAATGAGGTTGGTTCTGGTGCTGTATTTATGTAATGAGGTTGGTTATGGTGCTATATTTAAGTAATGGGCTTGTTCTGGTGCTGTATTTATGTAATGGGCTTGTTCTGGTGCTGTATTTATGTGATGGGCTTGTTCTGGTGCTGTATTTATGTAATGAGGTTGGTTCTGGTGCTGTATTTATGTAATGGGCTTGTTCTGGTGCTGTAGTTATGTAATGAGATTGGTTGTGGTGCTCTATTTATGTAATGAGCTTGTTCTGGTGCTCTATTTAAGTAATGAGGTTGGTTCTGGTGCTGTATTAATGTAATGGGCTTGTTCTGGTGCTGCAGTTATATAACGGACTTGTTCTGCTGCTGTATTTATGTAATGAGGTTTTTCTGATGCTGTATTTATGTAATAGGGTTGTTCTGGTGCTGTATTTATGTAATGAGGTTGTTCTGGTGCTGTATTTATGTAATGGGTCTGGGTTATGGTGCTGTATGTATGTAATGGGCTTGTTCTGGTGCTTTATTTATGTAATGAGGTTGGTTCTGGTGCTCTATTTATGTAATGGGCTTGTTCTGGTGCTTTATTTATGTAATGGGCTTGTTCTGGTGCTGTATTTATGTAATGAGGTAGTTCTGGTGCTGTATTTGTGTAATGGGCTTGTTATGGTGCTGTATTTATGTAATGAGGTTGGTTCTGGTGCTGTGGTTGTGTAATGGGCTTGTTCTGCTGCTGTATTTATGTAATGGGCTTGTTCTGCTGCTTAATATCTGTAATGGGCTTGTTCGGATGCTGTATTTATTTAATGGGCTGGGTTCTGGTGCTGTATTTATGTGAAGTGCGTGTTCTGGTGCTTTATTTATGTAATGAGGTTAGTTCTGGTGCTGTATTTTTGTAATGAGGTTAGTTCTGGTGCTGTATTTATGTAATGGGCTTGTTCTGGTGCTGTATTTATGTAATGAGGTTGTTCTGGTGCTGTGTTTATGTAATGGGCTTGTTCTGGTGCTGTATTTTTGTAATGGGCTTGTTCTGCTGCTGTATGTATGTAATAGGCTTGTTCTGATGCTGTATTTATGTAATGGGCTGGTTCTGGTGCTGTATTAATGTAATGAGGTTGGTTCTGGTGCTGTATTTATGTAATCGGCTTGTTCTGCTGCTGTATTTATGTAATAGGCTTGTTCTGATGCTATATTTATGTAATGGGCTTGTTCTGGTGCTGTATTAATGTAATGAGGTTGTTCTGGTGCTGTAGTTGTGTAATGGGCTTGTTCTGCTGCTGTATTTATGTAATGAGTTTGGTTCTGGTGCTGTATTTATGTAAGGGGCTTGTTTTGGTGCTGTATTTATGTAATGGACTTGTTCTGGAGCTGAATTTATGTAATGAGGTAGTTCTGTTGCTGTGTTTATGTAATGGGCTTGTTCTGCTGCTGTATTTATGTAATGGGCTTGTTCTGCTGCTGTATTTATGTAATGGGCTTGTTCTGCTGCTGTATTTATGTAATGGGCTTGTTCTGCTGCTTAATATCTGTAATGGGCTTGTTCGGATGCTGTATTTATGTAATGGGCTCGGTTCTGGTGCTGTATTTATGTAATGGGCCTGTTCTGGTGCTTTATTTAAGTAATGGGCTTGTTCTGGTGCTGTATTTTTGTAATGAGGTTAGTTCTGGTGCTGTATTTTTGTAATGGGCTTGTTCTGGTGCTGTATTTATGTAATGAGGTTGGTTCTGGTGCTGTATTTATGTAATGGGCTTGTTCTGCTGCTGTATTTATGTAAGGGGCTTGTTTTGGTGCTGTATTTATGTAATAGGCTTGTTCTGATGCTATATTTATGTAATGGGCTGGGTTTTGGTGCTGTATTTATGTAATGGGCTTGGTTCTGGTGCTGTATTTATGTAATCGGCTTGTTCTGGTGCTGTATTTATGTAATGGGCTTGTTCTGCTGCTGTATTTATGTAATGGGCTTGTTCTGGTGCTGCATTTTTGTAATTAGGTTGGTTCTGGTGCTGTATTTATGTAATGAGGTTGGTTTTGTATATATGTACTGAACTTGGTTCTGGTGCTCTATTTATGTAATGGGCTTGTTCCGGTGCTGTATTTATGTAATGGACTTGTTCTGGTGCTGTATTTATGTAATGAGGTAGTTCTGTTGCTGTATTTGTGTAATGGGCTTGTTCTGCTGCTGTATTTATGTAATGAGGTTGGTTCTGGTGCTGTGTTTATGTAATGGGTTTGTTCTGCTGCTATATTTATGTAATGGGCTTGTTCTGCTGCTTAATATCTGTAATGGGCTTGTTCGGATGCTGTATTTATGTAATGGGCTGGGTTCTGGTGCTGTATTTATGTAATGGGCTTGTTCTGGTGCTTTATTTATGTAATGGGCTTGTTCTGGTGCTGTATTTTTGTAATGAGGTTAGTTCTGGTGCTGTATTTTTGTAATGGGCTTGTTCTGCTGCTGTATTTATGTTATTAGGTTGGTTCTGGTGCTGTATTTATGTAATGGGCTTGTTCTGCTGCTGTATTTATGTAATGGGCTTGTTCAGATGCTGTATTTATGTAATTGGCTGGGTTCTGGTGCTGTATTTATGTCATGTGCGTGTTCTGGTGCTGTATTTATGTAATGGGCTTGTTCTGGTGCTGTATTTATGTAATGAGTTTGGTTCTGGTGCTGTATTTATATAATGGGCTTGTTCTGGTGCTGTATTTATGTAATGGGCTTGTTCAGGTGCTGTATTTATGTAATGGGCTTGTTCTGGTGCTGTATTTATGTAATGAGGTTAGTTCTGGTGCTGTATTTATGTAATGGGCTTGTTCTGGTGCTGTATTTATGTAATGGGCTTGTTCTGGTGCTGTATTTATGTAATGGGCTTGTTCTGGTGCTGTATTTATGTAATGAGGTTGTTCTGGTGCTGTATTAATGTAATGGGCTTGTTCTGGTGCTGTAGATATGTAATGGACTTGTTCTGCTGCTGTATTTATGTAATGAGGTTGGTTCTGATGCTGCATTTATGTAATGGGCTTGTTCTGGTGCTGTATTTATGTAATGAGGTTGTTCTGGTGCTGTATTTATGTAATGGGCTTGTTCTGCTGCTGAATTTATGTATAGGGCTTGTTCTGATGCTGTTTTTATGTAATGGGCTGGGTTCTGGTGCTGTATTTATGTAATGGGCTTGGTTCTGCTGCTGTAATTTATGTAATGGGCTTGTTCTGGTGCTGTATTTATGTAATGGGCTTGGTTCTGGTGCTGTATTTATGTAATGGGCTTGTTCTGGTGCTGTATTTATGTAATGGGCTTGTTCTGGTGCTGTATTTATGTAATGAGGTTATTTCTGGTGCTGTATTTATGTAATGGGCTTGGTTCTGGTGCTGTATTTATGTAATAGGCCTGTTCTGATGCTGTATTTATGTAATGGGCTGGGTTTTGGTGCTGTATTTATGTAATGGGCTTGGTTCTGGTGCTGTATTTATGTAATCGGCTTGTTCTGGTGCTGTATTTTTGTAATGGGCTTGTTCTGCTGCTGTATTTATGTAATGGGCTTGTTCTGGTGCTATATTAATGTAATGAGGTTGGTTCTGGTGCTGTAGTTATGTAATGGGCTTGTTCTGCTGCTGCATTTATGTGATGAGGTTGGTTCTGGTGCTGTATTTGTGTAATGAGGTTGGTTTTGTATTTATGTACTGAACTTGGTTCTGGTGCTGTATTTATGTAATGGGCTTGTTCTGGTGCTGTATTTATGTAATGAGCTTGGTTCTGGTGCTGTATTTATGTAATGGGCTTGTTCTGGTGCTGTATTTGTGTAATGGGCTTGTTCTGGTGCTGTGTTTATGTAATGGGCTTGTTCTGCTGCTGTATTTATTTAATGGGCTTGTTCTGCTGCTTAATATATGTAATGGGCTTGTTCGGATGCTGTATTTATGTAATGGGCTGGGTTCTGGTGCTGTATTTATGTAATGGGCTTGTTCTGGTGCTGTATTTATGTAATGGGCTGGGTTTTGGTGCTGTATTTATGTAATGAGGTTAGTTCTGGTGCTGTATTTATGTAATGAGGTTAGTTCTGGTGCAGTACTTTTTGTAATGGGCTTGTTCTGGTGCTGTATTTTTGTAATTAGGTTGGTTCTGGTGCTGTATTTATGTAATGGGCTTGTTCTGCTGCTGTATTTATGTAATGGGCTTGTTCAGATGCTGTATTTATGTAATTGGCTGGGTTCTGGTGCTGTATTTATGTCATGTGCGTGTTCTGGTGCTGTATTTATGTAATGAGGTTGGTTCTGGTACTGTATTTATGTAATGAGGTTAGTTCTGGTGCTGTAGTTGTGTAATGGGCTTGTTCTGGTGCTGTATTTATGTAATGAGGTTAGTTTTCGAGCTGTAGTTATGTAATGTGCTTGTTCTGTTGCTGTATTTATGTAATGAGGTTGGTTCTGGTGCTGTATTTATGTAATGAGCTTGTTCTGGTGCTTTATTTATGTAATGAGGTTGGCTCTAGTGCTGTGTTTATGTGATGTGCTTGTTCTGCTGCTATATTCATGTAATGAGGTTGGTTCTGGTGCTGGAGTTGTGTAATGGGCTTGTTCTGGTGCTGTATTTATGTTATGAGGTTGGTTCTGGATCTGTATTTAATTAACTTTGTTCTGGTGCTGTATTTATGTAATAGGCTTGTCCTGGTGCTGTATTTATGTAATGAGGTTGGTTCTGGTGCTGTGTTTATGTAATGAGGTTGGTTCAGGAGCAATAGTTATGTAATGGGCTTGTTCTGCTGCTGTATTTATGTAATGAGGTTGGTTCTGGTGCTGTATTTATGTAATGGGTCTGGGTTCTGGTGCTGTATTTATGTAAGGGGCTTGTTTTGGTGCTGTATTTATGTAATTGGGCTTGTTCTGATGCTGTATTTATGTAATGGGCTGGGTTCTGGTGCTGTATTTATGTAAAGTGCGTGTTCTGGTGATGTATTTATGTAATGGGCTTGTTCTGCTGCTGTACTTATGAAATGAGGTTGGTTCTGGTGCTGTATTTATGTAATGGGCTTGTTCTGGTGCTGTATTTATGTAATGGGCTTGTTCTGGTGCTGTATTTATGTAATGAGGTTGTTCTGGTGCTGTATTTATGTAATGAACTTGTTCTGGTGCTGTATTTATTTAATGAGGTTGTTCTGGTGCTGTATTTATGTAATGGGCTTGTTCTGGTGCTGTATTTATTTATTGAGGTTGGTTCTGGTGCTGTATTTATGTAATGGGCTTGTTCTGGTGCTGTATTTCTGTAATGGACTTGTTCTGCTGCTGTATTTATGTAATAGGCTTGGTTCTGGTGCTGTATTTATGTAATGAGCTTGGTTCTGGTGCTGTATTTATGTAATGGCCTTGTTCTGATGCTGTATTTATGTAATTGGCTTGTTCTGGTGCTGTTTTTATGTAATGGGCTTGTTCTGGTGCTGTATTTATGTAATGGGCTTGTTCTGCTGCTATATTTATGTAATTAGGTTGGTTCTGATGCTGTATTTATGTAATGAGCTTGTTCTGGTGCTGTATTTATGTAATGAGGTTGGTTCTGGTGCTGTAGTTATGTAATAGGCTTTTTTTGATGCTGTATTTATGTAATGGGCTTGTTCTGGTGCTGTATTTATGTAATGGGCTTGTTCTGGTGCTGTATTTCTGTAATGGGCTTGGTTGTGGTGCTGTATTTATGTAATAAGGTTGGTTCTGGTGCTGTATTAATGTAATGAGCTTGGTTCTGGTGCTGTATTTATGTAATGGGCTTGTTCTGATGATGTAGTTAGGTAATGGACTTGTTCTGATGCTGTATTTATGTAATTGGCTTGTTCTGGTGCTGTTTTTATGTAATGTGGTTGGTTCTGATGCTGTATTTATGTAATGGGCTTGTTCTGCTGCTATATTTATGTAATGAGGTTGGTTCTGATGCTGTATTTATGTAATATGCTTGTTCTGGTGCTGTATTTATGTAATGGGCTTGTTCTGGTGCTGTATTTATGTAATGGGCAGAGTTCTGGTGCTGTATTTATGTAATGGGCTTGTTCTGGTGCTGTATTTATGTAATGGGCTTGTTCTGATGCTGTATTTATGTAATGAGGTTGGTTCTGGTGCTGTATTTATGTAATGTGCTTGTTTCTGGTGCTGTATTTATGTAATGGGCTTGGTTCTGGTGCTGTTTTTATGTATTGAGCTTGGTTCTGTTGCTATATTAATGTAATAAGGTTGGTTCTGGTGCTGTATTTATGTAGTGGGCTTGTTCTGGTGCAGTAGTTATGTAATGGGCTTGTTCTGATGCTGTATTTATATAATGGGCTTGTTCTGGTTCTGTATTTATGTAATGAGGTTGGTTCTGGTGCTGTATTTATGTAATGAGCTTGGTTCTGGTGCTGTAAGATATGTGTATATATATATATATATATATATATATATATATATAATGCCTCTTCCTTCCCCTTCTCCCGGTTGTGCAAAACAAAATCACCATAGACGCTCAGGAACACTTGCTCTACCGAGGAGGCATCTGGACCTGAGGCTCCAGAGGTGATCATGTGATGTCATTATGCTGGGAAAGTAAGGTCCTGCTGCCTCCAGTACAGAGCAAGTGTTCCTTAGTGCCTATGATATTTGCTTGTTTTTGTTTTTTTGCTAAAAGTTCCTTCACTTAACCAATTTTAATAGCCATTAGACGGTTGCACTTTTGTTTAATTGCCAAAAATAGAACATCTTTTTTTTTTATGGCAACTATTCACTCACTGGCTATTTAAAAAATGACTATTTGAATAGCCCCATAGACTGCAATGGTTCTGAAAACGGCCATGTTTTTAACTGTTGTGTGAATGTACCCTTAGTAAAAGGGGCCCCTACCTTTCAGACATTTATGCTGTAATCTATGGACAAGGCCAGCACTTGGCATATCATCTACCCTGGCTGAGGGGGGTGCCACAGTTATCCTGGCACTTTAGGCATGTGTCCAACACAAATCTTTATGTTATTTTACTTTGTGTATGGAGCTGTTATTTGGTAACTGGTATTATTTGAGCACGATATGATGCCATTTTTTTTGCTATTATGTAGCACTGCTATTTTGGCTCTGGACAGTGAAACCTCTTTGAGACTACCACCCAAAATTGCACTGGTCTTCTTAAGGAGTGACGGTCTTCTTAAAATTGACAAATAGGTAGTAGAAATGAAAATCTGTCAAAGGAAATCTGGTCTGGTTAAGGGGGTGGTCTTTTGGAGAGGTTTAATGTATTTTTGCAGTGTATAGTTATGGTGGTGTACCATGAGGGAAGGGGGGTGTTGAGAGAAGGTACCATACATGGCATCATACAAGGTAAGGTTGGTCTTCCCTACAGATGTGCTTCTACTATGTAATTACATGTAACCTATTGTTCCTAATTTTCAGCCATTTGAGCTGGTCATCTCTCCTTTTTCAATGTAAATGGGTCTGCTTTTTCTTTTTCCTTTTTTTGAAGAGGCTGTATGTAGGGCAGGGAGCAGAAGTCCAGGAAAATTACTTTATTTCCTACATCTCCACCAATTAGGTTTGTGTAAATGATGATATTACCAACTATCTCTATAAGTTTCCATCGTATATGGTTTCTCCTTGAATGCACATTTAAACCAAACTTGGTTCTGACCATCAGTTCATCTGAACAAAGACAATGTTTTTGGGTTCATAGTCCATAATAATGAAACTACCAAATAAATCCATCAAATAAATAAATATCTCCAAACATCTGACACAAAGCTTTATTAATACTGTTCTTGGGTATAGCATGCTGCACGTGGCTATGCTTAGTTCTGTATGATTTCACATTTTTTTACAAATTGAATACAAAACAAAATCAGACATTCTTCTCTTCATTGGAAGGTAAAATGATAATGTATCTGCTCTAAATATGTGGTCCACGGTGCTGGATATTATTTTATTTCCTTCAGCATTGCAAAAAAGTCAAATATTTAAAATTGCAAAAGAAAAACTAAAAAAGGCAAAGCATTTAATTATCTATTATTTACCATGCTAAATAAAAAAAAATTAACAACAGTAGAACAAAAAAAAAAAAGACATTATCCATAAGTATGATTTCTCAGTAGATGACAACAGTAGGTTTTATGGGGCAGGGGTATTTCAGTTTGTTTTATTTAAATAAATATTTTTAAGGGTATTAAGTAGAATATGTAACATAATAGGTAATAAAAATATTCAAAGCACGATAACATCCAGATTTATGATAGCTATTACATTCATTTTGAATATAAAATATTTCTCAAAAACCTTGGTAAGTACTGTAACATGGGATACGGTTATATAACATAAACATGATACATACATTGCAAAGGTAAACATTTTAGGTTTCTACATAATAAAATAAATCATACAATCATGTAGCGGGAAAAATATTGATCCTTTGATACTTTTTACATTTCAAATCTTTTCAATCCTTTCTTTCATTATTTAAAGTTTAAAAGAAAACAGACAAAACCTTATCATGATGAAAAATTTAATTAACAAGGAAAATAGCACATTTATGGAAAGCCAGAAACCTGATTAATAAAGGTGGAGTTGTACAAATATCTAATAAAATGAACACGTAGATTCTGAATCTTTTGCATTTTATTCTTTCGTTTTTATGATTTAGGCACATAATACTTTATACTGTGTCTTACACAGCTGTTTTTGGGAAGGTAAAGTTGTGTTCACGCACATAATTCTCTTTATATTTTATTATATCTTTAAGTTGCATTATTTTGGATCACTTTAATCAGCATCCTTTTTTTTTATTATAAAGGATCCATGTAGTGTCCTCTACATGCAAATAGACCCAATCAACTAGGAACAAGTATGTTTTTTTATTTTTACATGTGTGAACCTGTTCATACATGAGAAGAGGATTGGGTATGGCTGAGTGCACATACATCAGTTGTGTCCAGACATTTTTTATTTTTTTTTCTTGAAGCCGGACATAACTGATTTATGTGTATGTACAGTGCACAGATCTGGTCACTTACAGAAGATCACAGAAAATGTAGCATGCAGCTTGTTTTCTATCTGGCACTATTTGACATCCAGCATCACAACTGATGTCCCTGATGATGTATTATTTATCTTATGCACTTATATAGCTCTACTATATTCTGTAGCGCTTTACAGACATTAGCATCACTCTGTATCCAATATATATGAATGATTCCTAGAAAACTATCTGACCAGTTCTATTTTGAGTTTCCCTTCAGCATTTTCTGCACCATGGCTGAGGGAAACTGGACCAGACTGACTAATATATGTGGATGGGCCCTTCATGAAAGTTTTATATAAAAAAAACGGTCAAAGGCAATCTGATGGTCCACAACTCTTATGTCTTCATTGTGCCAACCTTTACTACCTAAATGACCAGCATTGACACTGTAATTCAAACAATTTGGCTTACGCGCTGCCCTCTTGTCTGGCGGTCCATAGGGGCATGTACCCATCCCTCAAGCATGCTTAAAGACATAGGAATCAAAGTCCCTCCTGAGATATTTGAACAAAACACAAAAAAGTAAAAACAAAAAGTGGATACTTCTATAAAGGAGTGCTTACCATATACAATACATCATATAAAGTAGGCACAGGAACTGTACTAGGAGAGGTAGCAGCACTCCACAAAGCAATGCGAATTTAGAAGTTTATTCAGATAAAGAAAGGATTAAAACCAACCAAAAGCAAAACATAAAAATAAAAAAACTATCCAATGGCAATGTAGCCACAGTCTTGACAAAAAACACTATTATCTCATAGGTTGAATGGTACCTCTATTTATATCAATAGTTGTAGCTACTGAGAAGAAGCTTCCCTCCATGCTTGGACTTGAAGCCCCCCTGTCTGCAGGCACTTGGAGGATAGCCGCCCACCACTGACCTCCCTCCTGATATGCGGTTTATGTATTTATTCCCCATGTAAATAAGCAATTAGGGAGCATTACACAGAGCATGTCAGAGGAGAAATGCAATTCTATTCCCAGATGCTGCCTCCATCACATGACTGATTATCAGCCCCATTGCCCTCCTGCTCAGTGGGACAATTCATAATCTAAGGAGGTCATTCATTCTGTAGCTGTGGTCTGCAACCTGTGGCTTCCCAGCTGTTGTGAAACTACAGCTCCCAGCATGCTACATGTTACAGATGACTCTCTATAGCATTGCCCAATGCTCAGTAAGATTTGTGGAAGTCAGTCTGATCTTAGTTTCTACTGTAAGACCATAAGGTTCTCTGCTGGGAACAAATGGCAGAGAATTGAGACTGCAGCCCCTGTTCATACAACTCCATTCTGTGGTGTATCCTCCATGTGTACTCACAAACCATAGCATGTCTACCTAGCCTAGGAGTGCCCACATGCCTTCATTTACCTGTGCCAGGGGTGGAAATGAAAATAATGTGTATATGGGACAATGAGGGGAACATGTCCTCTGATGAGAGATATTTGGTTGTGTATAGATCTTCAATGAACTGCACCTCCATGAATACAGTATCAAACTGGACAGTAACCTGGCCTGTCTATAGGCAAATGATAAATTGAGCTCTTGTACATCTCATATCTATCCATCTATCTCATATCTATCTACCTACCTGTCACCTGCCACTTAATATACATCATCTTTTTATCTAATGATACAGAGATAGATATATATTGTGGTAGATAGATTAAAGATAGAGATAAATAAAATATAGAGAGATATTTAAACGATGGGAAGGTAGAACAATAAGATAGGGATGGATAAAAGATAGATAATAGACAAAAGATTCAGAGAGATAAACCATAGAGATTAAAAATAGAGATAAGAGAGAGAAGGAGGGAGATAAAAAGAGAAAATAAATAGGGATAGAGAGATAAAGAAATAGAGAGATCTAGATATAAGGAAATAGATAAATATAGAGAGATAGATATAAGATGGATAGATTATATAGATGATAGAGATGGATACAAGATGGATAGAAAGATGATAGAACATAGATAGATAGATAGATAGATAGATAGATATAGATTATACATGAAAATGGATAAGATACCGATAGACACAGATAAGATGAAGATACAGAACTGTCTATATATCATCTTATTCTTCATAGCTATGATCTGCCCTAATATTTATCTGTGTATGTCCGACCCAGTTCCATAAATCTGAGATAAATCCTTCGTCTTCTATACAGCTGATCAGACTCGATCTCCAGGGCTCTGATAGCTCCACTGATTGCGGGATTAATGTAATGACAATATATTACAGAGGCCATGTAATGAGAAGCACCTAGAAGCATATGCCGAATGCTCTAAATCCTGGTGATTGGGAGGTCGCCTCCAGTGACACCATTACATCGGAACCGGGAGATGGGGCAGGATTTCTGTTAT